>WUAW01014011.1:17933-28087 GCA_017165845.1 Thaumetopoea pityocampa | reverse complement strand
GTTGCATTACCTTCCATGACGACTTGAACATGCTTAGAATATGTTTGATACGGAGAGGTCCCTGCCGTCTTCTCTGTGAGGGCGTTATGTTGATCTGCCCTAGTAGAGCGCTGCTTTAATGTGTTTAGAACTAGTATGCTTACGAACAGAAAATTTCGTGTATGTACTTGACAAAACAACCTGTCCGTTCAGAACCTATACTAGACGACAGGAAATCGAACCGTGTTTTCGTCTTAGTCATCTTGCCCATATGAGATGAATTGCCCAAATGTTCTGGTAACCCTCGGTTCCACTAGCTGCTTTCCCCATTGTCGNATTGCATTACCTTCCATGACGACTTGAACATGCTTAGAATATGTTTGATACGGAGAGGTCCCTGCCGTCTTCTCTGTGAGGGCGTTATGTTGATCTGCCCTAGTAGAGCGCTGCTTTAATGTGTTTAGAACTAGTATGCTTACGAACAGAAAATTTCGTGTATGTACTTGACAAAACAACCTGTCCGTTCAGAACCTATACTAGACGACAGGAAATCGAACCGTGTTTTCGTCTTAGTCATCCTGCCCATATGAGATGAATTGCCCAAATGTTCTGGTAACCCTCGGTTCCACTAGCTGCTTTCCCCATTGTCGCAATATGGATTCACGAGCTTGGTGTCTGTAAGCCACTTTCTGCTAGTACATATGCTGACTCATAAGATGCAGTGATATACGCGAACTACCCAGACTGACATCAGCCTTTGTGGCCTCCAAAGTAGGACCTTATTATATGCACTGATTCATTAACACTAACGCTGTATAAGACCATCGGCCTCACCATTGCGTGTACAGGCGGCGACAACAGTCAATTCCTTTCAAGACCAGGACCTGCCAAGTTTTGGCAAAAGCTTCCCGTTGCTCTAATAAGCTCACGGAGGCTCCATCTACTAAACAGTACCACGTCCAAGTTCTTCATCTAAGTACTGAGTCGAATTATAATACCGTCAATATGGGTGGCTTCATTTATGATCGATGGAAGCATAGAGCTTCAGTTTTGGTTACGATGACTAAGAATAAGGTGATTCGGTCAGTGTCTTTGGTATGGACTATGCAGTAATTGCCACATCTACTCCGAATTAGGTGATAGTTATTGAATGCACCTTAGCGACTGGAGTTTCTGGTTGAAGGTTGAGCTCCTTTAAACTAATATTCCAAGTGAGACTGCTCAAGAGATCTGGTATAAAATCCATTCTACAGTGACTGCGTGGGAAGACGAGTTCTCGTCACTTCGAAAAGCGGTTGCGTTATTGATATAGAAATATGGTGGTGAAATAACTAGGTTTCGGAGTTGGGGTATTTCGAAAAAAAAAAGGATTGCTTAAAAAGAGGCAGGACATCAACCTGAAAATAGTTTTATACATAGCAGTTAGCCGGAACTGTAAAAGGCAACTTTTCAGGAGTGCAACTTAAGTTCGTCCCCACTGTACGACAAGCTGGTACCCGTTTTAGACCAAACGAAACAATGTGAAAGAAATGAAAAATAACTCATTTCCAATATTTTTATTTATAAATTAGTGGCAGTGAAGTTTTGTCGGGGAAGTACTTATTGTGTTTAACATAATCTGGTAACTGCCTAACGTTCTTAGGATACAAAAATAACCTTTTTTCGTTAACATGATACTTTATCGGTCTGCGATATCGGTTAGGTATGCCTTTATTAAGAATAACGGTGAAATTAAACTAGGCTCACGGGTACAACGTGTAACGCATCCTAGTGTTTTATGGACACAAACGAATAAATATAGAAACGTGCATCTTAGAGGTATACATTGTAATATGAAATACCGCACCTTGTTTATGGTAAATTATTTAATTAAATTTAATTCATTATTCTATTATACTACCGGCAAATACTTATGATATCTGTACAGATACTTATGATATCTGTACAGATACTTATGATATCTGTACAGATACTTATGATATCTGTACAGATACTTATGATATCTGTACAGATACTCCATGCAAAGGTTGCCTGGAACACTTTTCATATTTGTCTGTTTTTTGTTTTTTAATTGTTTTTGTTTTGTTTTTTAAAAAGACAACTCCCGCATTAGGATTAATTCCTGTGTCTTTACAAACATTCAAATAACGGAAACACAGAACACCCAGACTCAGAACAATAATTTGTGGTTTACACAGAGTTGTTGTCCCGTGTGGGGATCGAACTCACCAACACACGACAGCGTAGTGGACGCTTAAACCACTGCGCTATCCGTGCAGTCAATTGTTTTTGGTGTGTCAATAAAGAGTTATCTATCTTTCTATGTATGAAATAGAATCAAGCGATACTTTGCCGAAATCTATTGTAAAAAACAACTATCTGTACCCTTTCCAAAGGTAGACTATAGAGATGGGCCAATACGTTTTGTGTATGTAGTTTTAAATAATTAACCCTCGAAGGATCAGTTACTTTGTAATTCAAAAGATAATAGAATACTATGTGTAAATATTTTATTCATTACGGTTCAATTAACATATGATATATGTGTATTTCTATGAACACCTCGAAATATACAAGTATGTTTCATTATACGGTACTTCATCATATATGGCGATTAGCCGAGACCATAGCACTAATCTAGTTACAAGTTGAATTCAGACCACGGCATAAACATTAACAAACCTTTGCTCTCTGAAGTCTCTAGACACGAGCATGTGTCCTGATGCGTTACACAGGTCGACCACGTGAAACTAATCCGTATCCTCAACTCTGCTTTGAAAAGTTTTGGAATATCACGATGCGGTTCGGCCATAGGTACCCAACATGAGCATTCTTTTCACAATGGTATCAATTCTGACGTAATACAATTTAAACTAAATTTAGACTCTCCCTATTTTTATCTAATCCAAAACACCAAAATGGGATAGCAAACATTAACAAGTACCGACCTACATTTCTGTCAAACGGTACGAAAAAATGTTGCGTTTATGCGTATTTAGTCGGTATGTTCGTGGTCACATCTAAATTTCTTAATTTTGATGTGTCTATACAAAACTGATAGGAGACTTGTAGCTATCTCGTTTTGGCTTTTGACATTAGAAAAAATAGAGAGACTAAATTTAATTAAGTTTTGTTACAGCAAAATTATCACCATTATCAATTTTAGTAAAGATATTGGTATTTACGTACCGTATAGTTTAATTTAGACTATTAGAATTAGATGTTTTAATTACTAAATGTTATGCTGTTAGCTGTTTTTTATAGGCTCAAATAATTAATTAAATTAATAAAATAATAAATAATTAATTAAATTAGCCAAGCGAGTATATTTTCTTTTAGTATCGGTAAGTCTATGAGAATGATCACATTACCAAGTTTTGTTTGTAACGAACGCTGCATCGAACAGAAAATCCCCACATTATCAAACGGCGTGTTCAAAGCGAGCAATCGTGCTCAACTGCTTTAGTTGCCACTAAAAACCGAGTAACGGAACGGAACCAATAATGGACTGTATAAGATGGAATTTTTAATTACATATAACGACTTTATATGAACATGATCATATTTACAGATTGAAGTTACAACTAGTCATTAGTCAGTTTATATGCTAAATATATCGCTTACTTTATAAAAAGAAATACTGTATCCAAAAAGGTAAAACGATTTTAAGTCACCAGTAATAAACAGCTAAACTCCATTTTCCTCCAGATATGAACATCTATGATAGTTATGAACAATGGATCTTTGAACTGGCTATCTATTATATTTATTTATTTTTTTGCCGTTTAATCCTTAGTATAATTTCGTTTTAAAGACATTTCTAAAGACTACAGAGACTACAATTAATTAAACTGTATTATAAATATTTTTTAATAATCAGTTACGGGCACTCAATCATGGACGAACTGTCCATGATTGGGTTAAGGCATTTTGATGCGTCCAATCATAATCATCGATTTAATTATATCGATATTTTATCCCTTTCGTTTAGATTATATTATATTAAAATGACAATAATATGACTTAAAAATATAAAATCTTAAACAGGCAAACTTGCTATATGCTTATAAGAAATCCGGATTTATATGATAAACTCGTTTTGACGTATTTCACTTGTTTGTTGTAATGAGACAAAATGGCTGTCAGGTGTCAAATGAAGTATTATGACACCGGAAGTGCTTTCAACGCATAAATAACGTTGTCAACGGAAAGAATATATTTTCATTCATTTGTTTTCTGCGGGTAATTAAAAAAAATGTCCAACACTGGCTCCGTTACGTTAAATACTCTTAAATACTTTTGAATAAATCAGGTAATTTGGGATAGTTATTTTTTATTTTTACAAAAGACAACTTCCGCATTAGGATTAATTCCTGTGTCGCGGGGACTTTACAAACATTCAAATAACGGAAACACAGAACACCCAGTTTGAATGTAGTGTAATGACCAAATAAAGAAGAATTCAAAGCAGAGTTTTTGTTATTACAAATTTGAATTTCACACATGTCAGTCCTAACCTCAAACACGCACAAATGACACTGACAAATATTTGCTTAGCTTTAGAGCACAGGTAAGAAAGAGCTTTTCCGTGTATAGCATGCACAGCGTTCGCCGCTATGGAACAGCGCCTTTATCCTTGATGCCATTCATTGAATAATTGATTGAATCTTTCGATAAAGTATTCTGATGAAGATGTCATTAAAAAAAATTACTACTTTTGTGCTGCAGTTTTATTAACATTATTTTCAAATACCATAGAAATGGATTAATTAGCTAAGTCGCCTTCAAAATATAAATTAAAAAATCAACTATTTCATCGTCTATATATAAAAAGAAAAATTGAAAACGACTCTATAATTGCAATTGCATTTATGTACAACCTTTAGTATTGGTACCATACCCAATGGATAGAGAATTTGAAGTCATATTGGTTATTCGATAGAAAAACTTAAACCATTATGGGAAACCAAAGAATTTCTGTGTCAAAAATTAATAATCCATGTTTTAATTATGACATTCAAAGTAGAAAAACCGTTGCATACCTCACAATATATGTTAAAATTCAAATCACTATTGTAACATTTTATTTCAATTAAGTATATTCTATCTGAAACTAGGCGCTCCACGTTATGTCCTTCTATTTTTATTCTATGATCACTAACGATTTCAATTAAAATCTGTATGTAATTAGGTATATTCTTATTTCCGGTATTAGATTCTGAAGGAGTGCGAAATTGTATACTAGACAAGTTTTACTGCGACAAATTCAATAAAATATATTTCATTAATTAACATGATAATTTGTTGACACAATCTTTTGTTTTTACATATAAAAAAGTGCTTACATGTACCTATATGACATCAAAACCTCAAGAGCCTTTTTGTGTACGATCATTGTAAAATGAACTATTTGGCACGTAATGTATTGTATATATTAATATCCTAGGTGCTAACGTATTATTGATTATCTAACATTGAGTATCTACTTTACGTATTGGCATTGCACAATGTTCTCTGCATTTTCAAATTTGTGTTGAATTGTAACAGTATGTCAATTCACAATGTATTGATGTGGTCGCTCGGCCTCACTTAAAGAGGAAATTAAAAAAATATATCAATAGAAAATTAAATTAGGGCCATTTTAATAGGCCACATCTGTTAGTTTATTTTGTTTAGAAAGGTTTATTAATCCAAGTAAATGGTAAAATCGCCTTTTTTATTATTAAAATAAATATATATAAAAACGAGTCGAACTACATTAACCGATGACATTGCATTAGAGGCGGTGCGGTACGCCTGCGCCGAAGCAAAGCGAAACTACATATACTAAAACGAGTCGTAACGTCATCGAAATATTCAATCGGGGGTAAAATCAATGCGATCCGCCTCGGCTCGGCACTCCTGTGAACGATGGTAGGAGCTGGCAGTACGCAGCCGTACCTACTCCTGTTGGTATCCAAATTCAAAGTTTGCAATATGAAATTACTCGGTCCAATCAATTTTATAACTACTGATATATGTATATCATCATCGTTTTAAAATATTGCCAGCAATAAAATGTGGATTGCAAACATTTGTGAAAAATATTTATTTAAGCAACAGATTGATTAATGTATACCACTTACTTTTGTATCACTCTTGTATACAGTTTGTAAAATGCATTAATTTAATGGGCGCTGCCAAGCGAGTGAATCGGAAGGACCAAAATGCCACAATTCAACATGCCATTTAAAAACGGACGATTAAAAATAACGTCACTATTTAAAAGTATCTATAAAAACAACGTTAGAAAACGAAAACGTTTTCTCAGAAACCTGCGTTGTTATTACACAATTAGTATTAATTATCTAATCGTTATGTAGCTATGTATATTTCGACTGATTATAAATATTTGGGTACTAATGACTGAGGAGACAATTCTCGGGTAAAATACGACAAGTAACTGTAGATATTTTTCCATATTATTGTACAAGGATATATTCGAACAAGATATAGAGTTATACTTTATAACGAGATTCTATGTAAGACTGGGTCGAATCACAAACAAATATTTCGGTTGCTCTGAAAAACAAAACACAAAACATGCAGGGTTACCAACGGTAATTGGTATACTTTTATGTTTGATTCAGACTTAATTTAATAGATACCAACTGGCACTGTCAATACAAAAAAGAACGATGTAATTTTTATATGACAGTGTCTTAGTAAAGAAGTGCCAAAATAATATATTATTGTCAGGGATATAACAAACGAGTAGCCCAGCCCGCTCATCCAGTAAGCAGTTACTGGGTATAGACGTTACAGACACTGATATACCGTTTTGATTTTAAACTACCTGGATGCACTTCTATTACGGAGGACCAAGTTATTATGCCTCCTAATGCTGTCTGTGATTGCGAGGATGAATTAATACCACAGTATACCATTTAAACGGAACACAATAGTATCAATTCTGATGTAACACAACTTAAACTAAATTTAGACTTTCTCTATCCATTTATAATCCCCAAAACGAGATAGCAAACATTTTTAGCGAGTACTAATCTACGAGTACATTTCTATTAAACGGTACAAAAAAAATGTTGCGTTTTTGCGTATCTTTAGTCCGTATGTTCCGAGTTCGCGTATAAATCTCTTAATTTTGACGTGTCTAAACAAAACTGACAGCACCAAAATTGTAGTTATCTCATTTTGGCGTTAGATATTAGAAAAAAATAGGGAGAAACTAAATTTAGTTAAGTTCTGTTGCCGCAAAATTACCATCAATATCTCTTACAGCAGCGTTATTTGGTGGCGGTGTCTCCTGTCTCTCGTGTCCATTAAAACTACCACCAGTAAAATTAGTACCACTAAGAAAAACAGCTTCGAATGAAGTCACAATAAAGCAGTCTACATGTGAAATTAAATATCGAAATAAGAGACGTCACCTGCGTGGTCCCGAGCGTCTCTCCCCAGGTCACCCACTCGTGTACTATTGTCACGGCTGCGTCCAACAGTGAAGATGATATCTTAATATTATTTCAGTCGACAAACCATGAAAGTGCATCACGAACGAACGAACGAACGTTTTGCACGCCTCCCGACCAATATTTATAATTTAATTAATCACGACCAATATTTATTCATATTATTTTCTAATTTGAGTCGTTTGTCTGAGTCGAGATATTTATATTCTGTATATCCTCGTTAGCCATTCATCATCGCCAGTCCATATTCGTCCCTACTACAAGGATACGGATCTCCCCTCGGATTAGGCCGTAGTCTACCGCGCTGGCCTAGCGCGGATTGGTGGACTTCACACACCCACGCGAGCATGTAGGTTTCCTCACGAAGTTTTCCTTCTGCGTTGAGTACATTGATGTCTACAATGTAGAGCTTACATGAATTAGCAATAACTCAGTTGCACGGGACAGATCGTGTGCGGTTTCGATCGTAGGTCGTGTCTATAACCACTGCACCACTAGTGTACGTTTGCGATTAGATTATACTATTTCAAAGCAAATATTCCCATTATATGTAGTATTGTGGTAACCTCTAAATGGTATGTTCAAAATCATTACAAGGATCAATTGCTATAATAGTTTATCTCAAAAATTAACAAAGAAAAACTATATTCTTTATTTCCACCTACATCCCATTAGCGCAGAACGATCTCTCTTTTCGGCGAGGTAATGAGTGACAGGTAATCAAGATTTTGGGTAGATAATGAGGTAATTTTGTTATATATGTTATAAGCTTTTATTTTTTATCTTCTACTACCTTAAAATCGATTTGATTTATTTTGGGTTTTCAATATATTTACAAAAAGTAAGATTGAAATACCCTCATAACGTAAAGGGTTTGTTTCGGCGACTGTTCAACTTATATAAAGCCGCCTCTCAATACAAAATTATCCCATTTTCTCTGAAAAAGAGCCACTTAAAGATAAGCTTACAAGACAAAGCTAAAAATGGCTTGTAGGCGACTATTTGGCATGAAATAAAGCTCCAAAAATTAGTGCGCTGAAACCGGCGTGGATCAAAGAATTGCAAAGCCAAAGTAACGATGGGTGGAGCATATAACTGGCAGAAATGAGGTCCTAAGGTGGGGTGACCACCGCAGGATCGCCTCTGGTTCAGACCAGAAAGCATGATCGCAGGCAATCGGCGAGTGCAGGCGGCTCGTAGCCGCTCTGTGTGCAGTCATAAGAGGAGGCCTCGTTCACCTGTGGATGTCTGTGGGCTGATATCAGGAAGGTTTAAGTTAAGTTTTTTTTTTAATTATATTTAAGCTACTACTTGAATACAATCCCACCTGAAAGAAAATATGATGTTGACTGCAACGTTTACACAACGTGTTCAATAATGCTCTGATTTCTGATGTTTCGGTCGGTCACTCAGTTAGCGGTTAAGCAACGGTAAGCACACACTAGTGGTAGTTAGTGAACAGATATACCTGTAATGTGCTACAGTCGGTCGTCCACTCAACAATTCTAGATCTTGGGGGTGTTTTTGATCTGAAGTCCAGTGTCGGTCGACCGACAAGCGCCCGTGACACAGATAGTTCACAAATTATATCGCATCCTAAGAAGATAAAAAATAAAAACTCTAGTTTATTTTTGTTTAGTGTCATGAATGCGCCGGAGTTCATTAGTTTATTCGTGTTAATTAAATTATAAACGGTCGAGACACCACTGTTGAATGGGCAGTGCAATAATATCATTTGTATTTATATCATTGTGCACATCGAGTGCCAAACGACATAACTGCCTAATTATGTATTTCATTCATAAAAAAAAAACTAAGATGACATAAAATACTCCCCTTACTATCTCACTATTTTAATTTAATATTTATCCGAAAAGATGTGGATTTCGATATTTTGAAAGTTATCTGTAGGCTAATCGGGTATATATCGGATTGTATTTTTTAACCTAAAAACGACATTTCTCGAGTTGTGTCGCTCGTTCCTCCGGAGCTAAGCCGTGTAGTTCACAGCGTTACAAATTATTTTTACAATGTATTTAATTATTCCTATACACATAAAAATATGAAAACGGAATCTTTAACTAGATATAATTATAATGTGCGTAACGGACCATAACATCATACACCCACCGCATTAACTGTACAAAACTTCAAATTACGGAATTAATTATTATATTAATTCGCACAAAATATGCGCGGGAGTCGCTAGCTTTAGGTAGACTTCACGTAGAGTCATGAACATTTAGACATGCTTCGGACACAGTTCAGATTGTCTTCACTATTGAGGAACAGAAAACCCCCTTATTAGGGAAATCAAGTAGGTATAACGAGTTTGTCTAATGTAGGTTGACAGATTTCATACTCCTTTGCGGTCACGAAGGATTCCTCACCAGGCACACATCTCCGAACACATGGCGTCAACGATATTGAACATAAATGGCTTTCAAAAACAGCGTCATCGCGTATTAGGTCTGCTGTCTGAGCGGCATGTGGTCAACAACACTTTAGCACACGCTTAATGTTTGGTCGTTTATAGACAGTTATTATATCATATACTAGCTTTTGCCCGCTGCTCCGCCCGCGCGAATGTCGGTTTCCCGCAACTTGGGAAATCCCGACACAATCATAGATTTATATAAAAAACCACTTTTACTTGACCTCTCGTACCTTAGCGGCGGCTACTAAAACAGGGATCAAGCTGTATCTTCA
>WUAW01014011.1:2778-17898 GCA_017165845.1 Thaumetopoea pityocampa | reverse complement strand
GAACAGACAAACAAACATCGATGGATTCGGTTTCAGAAGCTCTTAATTAGTTGATCTGAGTAGTTTGTTATTAAATAACTTTGATTTTTGAACATTTGTTATTTAACAATTTTATAATAATATAGATATAATATGTTCAGCACTAAATATAGACTCATGAGTCACGGAGTAAGGGTAAGAAAGATACAAAACTGTCATGACGTGTGCTCTTCTCGAATCGTGCCACCAGTGTTCGGGGAGACTCTGGTGGGCGAGTTTAGCTTCTTAATCTAATTTTATGTTACTATATATATTTGAATTAGATCTTAAAATGTTACTCATCTAATACCAAGCCTATTTAAGTTTACAACGGCCTCCTGTGGTCACTCGGATATCACAAGAAATGGAATTAGAGGCATAAACCACATCTAACAGAGCAACAACGTGAAGTCAACCCAAATCAATACCTAATATCAATTTACACGATCGTACAATATCTAAAATACATGCAAAATAAGCGGCGGTCTTTCATCGGAGACCTCATTTCAAGGACTTCAAGATATTTCCCATCTGAATAAATTCCCTACACGCATTTTATAGTAGATATTCCTTAAAACAAAGTTAAATTTTTCGCTTTTTCGAGAACATTCGCCAAATTCTAGAAAAAAAACTAGGTACCTTCTTTTCTTTGTTACGCATGCGAGTGAACTTGATGTGTAACAAAGACAAAAGTTTGCATATGTAACACATCCAATCCCGGTTACTTAAGTATGATTTTTAATGAAACTTAAGCATCTAAATTTCAGTAGCGACAGTGAATTGTAAATTAAGTAATGTTAGGACAAGTCACAATATCAAAACCTTGAAATCAAATACTTAACCATATGTATCAAAACATCAAAATTTTAAACCATATATCTAAACACAAATATTAAACAATGACAAATATTCCAGCAGACATTTTTAAACTATTTATACAGAATCAAATAGAGTTCAGTCGCAAATTTAGATTGGGCACGGCCATTTTGTAATGTTGAATTTTCTTTAGGTATCAGAAAAAATGCTATCCATCAAACAGAACTTGATGGTATGTGAATTGAGTTTTTTTGGCTCTAATACCCAAAATTAATATTCAGTCATGAAGTCCAATTAATTGAACATTAAGTAATTGATAAGTAGTAAAATATTTATATTATGAACTCTGATTTCTTTAATCTCTTTGATGTTGTGGTTGATATAAAAAATCGACCATTTTTTAAACATTGATTTGAAATTGTGTTTCGATTTTCCTTTAAGTTTTGTTTTGTTTTAGATCGCGTTTTGGTATTTCACAACTTTAGTTAATTTGTTAAAATAGCATCTTACGTCAATATGCCACAACTACGAAGATATATAGACAAGATTACTGCAACGAATGCCATTACAATGATACAACAAGTTCATTCGCGATTGTTTGTTGATTTGCAACTGGATTTTTCTCGAAGAGCTATTCAAATTGCTATGGAATCGCTTCCAAGAGACCGAAGTGTTACAAGAAGACCTGGTTCGGGTGATGTTCGCATTACAACTATTCATAAAGACCGGTATATCATGTACGAGCCGGCTGAGAACGCATATTAACGTCTCGTAAGTTATAAAATCGCCTACAGCTGACAATATGTATCCGTTGTCACCTGTCAGTGTCAGTGATCAAATAATCCGTAATTCACTACACGAAGACTAGCAAACTTCAAAACTACCAGTTCATATCTTCTTGTCCAGGGCTTGGCGTGCAAATTGTTTAAAGTTCTCCCGTCAAAATTTGGACTTGGGCGTATTATTATTAGTGGAGCATGGCGCTTTTCACTGGTGAGAACAAAGTATTTTTTTAATGATGATCTACGCATTACAGTTTAGAGACGATGCGATAAACGATTTTCGGATGTTTGCATTCGCGAAGTTAGTTAACCGTTTCGATGATCCCAACGTAATGATTCGGGGTAGGATTAGCTTACACGGCACAACTGAGCTTGCTATTGAGAGTACCTGTAATGGTAAATAGGAAGTCATCAGGCGTCGTACGTTTCCATATGGGCAGCGAGTGGGTCCTGAGTTTGTCTTGATGTAAGACAATGCCCGTGCAGATACAGCTCATGCGACCCTGGAAGACTCACATTCAACTGTTACCGTCGTCAGCAAAAGTTCCGGTTTAAATCTGACAGAGAATATGTGAGATCATTTGAAGCAAAGGGTTAGGAGAGTGAGCAAGCAACAATCAGCGGCTACTGATGACGCTCTGAAAAGTGACTCGGAAGAGATACCAGCTGAAAACGTGAGGCATTGAGAGCATGAATTCCAGGCTTCAGGTAGCTCATAGCTCATTTTTTAATTTTTGATGAATTTCCGTTGTTTTTTTTTACACTAAACTGATAGTTTTTATTAAAATTAAATTAAAATGTATATTAATTATAATATAAGTAGTTACTAACTTAAGTGGTAAACAATAATATTGTTTAATTTTTATGTAAATTAAACAATATATTAATGTTATTATTTTCTTTGTACACCGAAAATACCTTTTTGCCTTTATTTTTAGCTTGAATAACAGAATGTCGGCTAGTCATTTTAAAGCTTCCTTCTGTCTACATTAAGCTTTTTATACCACTGTGCTGAGGGAATCCATATTGTTGATTGTACTTGCGATTTTTTATTTTTGGAATAGCTTAAATTGTTATAATGGTCTGTCCAGCGGACATGGTTACAGTTCGCTGTGAAATAAAGGAATATCGAAAAGAATTTTTTTTTATAAATTGTTATAGTTATATAGAAACAGATTTTCTTTTTGAATTTGAATTGCAACATTAAAAAATGCTCGTGTCATCCTTTGAGGTATCGGCAGAACTCGTAGTTTGCGGAACTCATTCCGACACCGAACGAAATGACACTCCACTCTCGGAACATAATTATAACCAGTCATCGTCACAGAACGAGTTTAAGTAAACACATGATTCTCAACCATAATATGTTATTATAATGATCATAATTGGACACCTTAAATAACTATACAATTTATGAACCACATGGGGATGTAAAATTTATTAAATGTTGATGTACCTCCATTTCGTTCATATCATACATAATGCGCGTCCACCGCGCTGCCGGTACTATACAAAAATTAAAAACGTTACACATTAGTACTACGGTACCGTAATGCTAGTAGATACAAGAGTCGACTTACGCACTACTGACCCGATTGTCCGGCGCGGCGGTCCGCTTTGCCGGCGGTATATTCGTATTTTTAGTTACAACCTTTTAATAACGTTCATGTTTTTTTATTAATTATAATAATTTCATTATAATATATCTATTAAATAATGTTGATGGCTCTCTCTGAAACGACATCGATCACGGAACGTGCTTCCGACTGTCGACGTCATCGATCGCGTCAAATTCGCATCCATCGCAGTCGCACCTCACAACCCGTAAAGCTGCGCATCCATCTGGGCAGCCTCAGCTCAAGTTGGTTCGAGTTGAGACAAAGTGAGGCCGCTCGCCCAGCCAAAGGGCAAGTCACCTCTATAAGGCTATGAGAGGAACTAAATTTCTGACAACCATATCCTCACTAAATGCACGTCTCCATTGAGCGCACGAACCGGCCTGAGTCTGACAGAAAACGTACTCCGTTCTCTCCTGCTCCGGGCGTGAATGTGAAGGCGCTGCAACATTTTTTAATCCCATCGATGCATATCAGCACCCACACCGGCGCTAATGTGCCTTTCATATCTCGAAGACATATCCAATTTACAGATTATATGAGCAATTTAGGTCTCGTCTTTTTAAACATGTCCGTAATGGAACAACTACGAGACTTTTTCTATAATTTATTATTTTTCGAGTTTCACACGAATTACATTGTAGTGGTAATTCCAATTTCGACGAGTACGGCATCAGTGATCGAGATGAATGTACTTAAACTTATCACCCGATCAGGCCCGCGTGCACTGTGAACAGGGCCTTGGGTCGGCTGCGCCGGCGACAGTGTCGGTGCACTCACGACGCGAGCGACCTATGACAGAGTGCGGCGTGCGGGCGCCACACTCAGTGCCGCGGTTCAGTCTGGGCCGCGGCGGTGGTGCGTGTGTGCTTCGTGAGTCTGAATGATGGCGGTGTCGCGGCCCACCGACGTATGTAGACGGAGCGGGGCGCGGGCGGCGCCGACCCGCTCGCATACTTAAAATCACCTTAGAAATCGATAGGAAGTCAGTTTTACTTATAATAATTCCGCTATTTATTACCTAGGGTACGGCGCCTCGCGGTTCCGTCGTGAATTAAATGTGAAGTCTCTAAATATTCACTGCGAGTGGCTGCTCGTTCCGCTCCCGTCGGCCGCGCTCGCGGCGCGGCTCCGGGCGAATGTGGGGAGGCGGTGCGTGCGGCGGCGGCCGGTCAGCGCGCGGCGGTGCGGCACAGCGCGCGCCGCACGGCGGCGGCCGGCCCGGCGCCGCACAGGCCCGATCAGAGCCGATCCTCCTCTTCCTCTTCCTCGCCCTCGTCGCCCGCCTCCTCGTTCTCCTCCCGGTAGCCGGGGTGTTCACTAATCGCGTAGTAGTTTCCGTTGTAGATGACGCCGAGCTCTCGCATGGCGTCGCCCCTGATCGTCGCCTTTATAGTCCAGTTGTAGCAGTCGTCCGACTCCGACTCACGGTCCAGCCGCTCCACATCGAGGATCTTGGAGCTGAGTCGCTCCAAGATTATTCCGATGTCTTTGATGGTGAGGTGTCGCTTCTGATCGACGCTGAGCTGATCGATGAGCAGTAGGAACTTTTCAGAGGTGACGGCCTCGTCCTCGACGAGTGTGTTTTCCGTCTCACTCTCGGAGGAGTCGCGGTCCCCGCGGCGCGCGGACTCCGCGTCGAGGAAGCGCACGTGGCCCTTGGGGCGGCCTTGCGGCGAGGCGCGCGGCTGCGCGTCTTGGATGGGCGAGGTGGCGACAGATTTGTGCACGGCTATGCGGCGACCCTCCTCGTGCAGCGCGCAGCAGTGGAAGTCGCACTCATCGGGCGGCGCGCGCGCAGGCGGCGGCGCGGGCGAGGCGGCGGCGCGGCACTCGGCCGTGTGCACGTGCACGCCGCCCGGCGCCTCGAGCGAGCCGGGCGCGCGCGCGAGCCGGCCGCGCGCCGGGCCCGGCTCGTCGTGGTTCACGACGGTGATGTGCGGCGGCGGCGGCCGCTCCAGCGAGGTCTGGATCACGAGCGAGGGCCGCCGGTCGGGCTTGGCCTGGCGCGACGGCGAGCGCGCGGCCGGCGACGCCTGCGGCCGCTGGTCCCAGTGCAGCACCACCGTGACGCGCCCCTTGTTGTCCATGATCTTCCACGAAGGCGTCTCATCGTGGAGTTCCAGCGCGTGGATCGTCTCGCACACTATTTTTGGGATCGCCGATATCGCTGCAAAAATGAACATTGAATTATAACTCAGCATGGCCTAATAATGGACTTTTGCCTCTCATTCCAATTCAGAGGTAGGAGTATAAATCAGGCTGAGTACTAATCATCGTCATCGTCAGCCCGTAAAAGTCCACTGCTAGATATCCAGCAGCAGGAGAGCCTCTGCTTAAAAGGAGGGATTTGCCGTAATCTCCACCTTTGGTAAGCGTATGGATAGCGCTGCTGCCTTATCCTGGTACACCCCTTGCTGGTTCTCACAGCACCCACGGGAGCGGCTGGTGTGACTTGTTGCTGTGCCGGCGCCGCAGAGCGTGCACCACCGAGCGCGGCCGGACGGACGCAGTTTAATCAGATGTAGGCGTTTAAATCAGGTTGAGCATCAATAGGTTTTTCTATTTGAAAATTGAATGTGCTGATAATCCCGTATGCTTGTCGATGTTTTGGAAGCCGGTAAAGCATTGGGTCTGACTGTTAGTCGTCATAAGCATTGTCGTATCTACTGTCTGATGACAGTCCAGACGTAACACCCCCCCCCCCCCCCCCCCCCCCCCCCCNTCCAGTGCGTGCAATGCACGGATTGTTTCCGTCAGTACCCACCGGCCTTGATGACGTCGACTCCCGTGGGGTACCATCTCTCGCCGGGCCGCAGGAGCAGCAGCACCGTGTTGGGCGGGAGGGTGCGCCAGTACTCGCCGTCCTCCACGTGAGTGCCGTCACTCTCTAGAACCAACCGGACCGGCTCGCTCGCCGCTACGGATAACTTCTCTTTTCCTGTTGGAAAAAAAAAGTTTTATATTAGAACCAGTCTCCATTAATGTGTTACAATCTGAGGGACCAAGCTTCGCTGGCTCATTCAGTTTGCTTTATTCTTAAAGTTTATTGATAACTTCCCGCGGGAAAAGATGTAAATGTAAAGCCGTTGTTGAATAGCTCATATGTTATTATTAACTATTGAACAACAGATGGCACTAAGACATTGTTAACATGAAAGCAGTTAACGTGAATATTTCATCTTACTGGCTCTTCATTCTATCTATACTATTATAAAATTTTTAAATCAAAGATTATTAATAACGAACTACTCAGATCGACTAATTCAGGGCTTCTGAAACCGAATCCGTCGATGTTACTTTGTTTATTTCTTTGTTCGGGCATCACACTAAAACCAGCGGCTAGATTTTGTTTAAACTATTATAGTTTTAAAGGTACTATTCTCACTTAATTAATGCAGAATGTTTCATCAAAATAGGTTTAGTAGAATTGAAGATACAGCTTGATCCCTGTTTTAGTAGCCACCGCTTAGGTACGAGAGGTCAAGTAAAAGTTGTTTATAGACTTATATAAATCAATGATTGTGTCTGGATTACCCATGTAGCGGAAAACTGACATTCACGCGAGCGGAGCCGCAGGCAAGAGCTAGTAATAATACGAATAATAATAATAGTAATAACCGAGTAACCGTATAAGCCGGTAATTGCGAGTTTTATAATAAAATATAAATTTTAGATTGTTTAACTATAAGTTTTACCAGTATATCAAGATTTGGAATGCCAACACTTTCAAGGTTGGTCATGTCTCTATATCATGGCTGCATTCCAAATCATCTTTTAAGGTGTGCACAAATACCCCCCAATCGTGAATCGCTTGAGCGTCAGAGATACGATGGGCCCCCAAACATTTTTGGCATATTTTTCGGTTTAGTATAGACCTCCCCGCTTAGTTAATAGATAAATACTATACATAAATATTTAGATACCTCCATGACTCGGATTCAAACATTTGCACTCATTTCTACCTAGATTTGAACCCAGGACTCGTTGGCACAGAAAACAGGGTCACTGCCACTGTAACAATCAGTCGTCGAAATAATGAAAATAATTATGATGAAACTATTAACATTTCTCTGAACCACTGACACCCAAAGTGGTCTATATCGACCCCCAGGGGTCGACGATGACCTGCAAGGGGTCCACGCCAACTGTCGAAAGCACAGTTGAATTTAATGAATTTACAAAAATGTGATATTAACTACGCTTTGGGGGGTCTACCCAAAAGTGAAAATCATTACAAGTGGTCTACAAGACAAAAAAGTTTGAGGACCTCTGCTCTAGACTATTTTGTATATAGTCCGTAAGTAGCCCAAGAATCTATTTATATTGGTCGACATTTTTCATAAATCACATTCAGCAGGTCACCGAGCGAGCCGCAATCAATAGCCTGGATGCCCCATTTAACTAAATATTTTTAGAGAGCTAATTGCTTTAAAATAACTAACAACTCCGGTTGAGCAACAGAGATAATTTTTTAATAAATGTTAACAACGTCAAACAATTAGCCGTTCGATAATCAAACTATTTTAAAGATCCCACTCCTACCCACTTATTTGACAATTTTAAATTTATCACTCGGGTGCCTCAAAGAATAAATCTAAAATTGCGTTTGTCAGTCTGCCTTAAGGTTTTTTAATTATTTATTAGCAACTAGTTTCTAAGTTATGAAGTTGTACAAGGTGATGAAACTATGGGTAAGAAAATTTAATTTAATTTTAATAGTAACTCAAAACTTAATTAACATAACATTTAAAATATATCATTTAATAAGTAATTATTGTATAAAAAAAGTCAAGAAAAGAAATTTCAGCACCTAAGTTTCATAATGTTTATAATTACTGAATCTTATTAAAACGACCTTAATTTAAGTTAAATAACACATTATTAAATTTCTTGGATGCGAAGTCTGGGCCGGCCACCAGTATAAAGATAAAAATTGCTAAAATAAGAGAAACTTTGATTACTACAATAAAAATAATAGAATCTTCGAATAATGGAGAATCTTTAAAAATGACTACACAAGTTGTTGATAAGCGAATGCTATTATAAATTGGTTATTTTACTGACAACTTATAATCGGTGAAGATGTCACACTTCTGATGATAGTCAAGTACCTGATGTTTATATTTTTTTTATTATTATTTTATTTAAAATTTTGTAATAATTATTTTGTAGAAGGACCTCTTTTTAAGCTAATAATTGTAAATATAATTTTACGTGCCAATTTGTTCGAATGTAGCTGTACTGATTAAAATATATTCTAAGAACTGTAATTACCTATATTTCCAATAAAGAATATGAATCTGAAAAATATGAAAACTATTACCATAGTTCAAAAAGTTCAAAAATCACTATCTAAAATGAATTTGAAGAACATTTAAATTGAAAATATGAGTCCCTGATAACGTATGACATTTAACTGTTAAATCTCTGGCTCACGCTAACCGATAGGGCTGCAAACAGGTCAGCTGGCGCATCCACGAGAATAATTTAGTTGACCTGTCGATAATCTGACGAAGTTCACAGAATTTAATACGAGCAGTCGTGCAATTTATCGCGAGGACGCTTTATTTAAATTCATTTTTACTTGACTACGAAAATAAGAGTGTTAATGTTTTTAATGGTCCATAAGACTTGTCTCATAGTTCCATTTATATAAATTCCGAGGATTAGATGTCGAGGAATCATCAACCCCAGTCCATATTCGTCCCCACTAAAGTGGCACGGATCCCCCTGATCAGGAGGGGGATTGGGCCGTAGTCTACCACGCTGGCCTAGTGCGAGTTGATAGACTTCACACACCCGTGCGGGTATGCAGGTTTCCTCACGAAGTTTTTCTTCTCCGTCGAGTACATTGATGTCTACAAT
Source organism: Thaumetopoea pityocampa (assembly GCA_017165845.1). Taxonomy (NCBI): domain Eukaryota; kingdom Metazoa; phylum Arthropoda; class Insecta; order Lepidoptera; family Notodontidae; genus Thaumetopoea; species Thaumetopoea pityocampa. The sequence goes on along the minus strand of WUAW01014011.1, from coordinate 8,798 downwards.
GTTGGTCGTACATGAATTAGGAATAACCCAATGGTACGGGACTGGGATTGAACTCACGACTTATTGATAACAAGTCCTGTCTAGCACCATTAGATCACCAATTTACTTAAGAGGAATAGCTTGAACGAAATTATGGTCAATGGAGTAATGTGTGGTAGTAAGATACCTCCAAAGCTAAAGAGGACATGTGTACGAGATCATTATTAGATCGGTTCCCTCACACGATAGCGAGTGCCGGTGGACATCTAGTAGACGAGTCCACGAGCTTCACGGAGGTGAAGTGGCTGGGATAGACGAGTATACATTATTTATATATCCAACACAGACTATTTTACCTGTAGAAATGCCTACGGATACCGTTGTGCTGAGGGCGCAGCACAATGATTATATAGAGTTTGCAACCACTGTAAAACTGCGTGGCGTCCATTTAGACCCTTGTGCACGACCGCGAGGGTACGCTGGTATGTCAGCGATGTGGGCAGGATGCCCGTGGAACTCAAACACCTGGCAGGTCGGTGAACGTAGCGAAGTTATGTACTGGCCGACAGAGTACGTCCTTGGAAGACGTGCTTAAGAAGTACTAGCTGATTATCATGAAGCATGATACGAGTATATATACGAGTACTCACCACAAAGGTGGAAAGGTTCCAGTAAATTGGAACAAATTGAATCGGAAAATGGACCCCGCTAAAAGCGACGAGATTAATAACGTCAGATGGAAGAAGCTACATATAGGAATACATTACCTGATGTGTCTCCGCCGTAATAAAACAGATAATCGCCATTAGAGACAATAAGAAGTGTTAATGGACACGCTATTAGCTGATACCTAGTTAACAATTTAAGTTTAAATTAAATTACTGATTAATCTTTAGATTAGTTTGTAATCTTTTATTTGAGGTGCCTTCATTCAGGTATTTTAAATAATTAAAAAAAATATAGCCATCAATCATATTGCTAACGCAGACGATACTACGGGCCGTATCTAGTGTGTTAATATATAAGAGATCTACTAACCTCTGTGTATTAACTCCTCAAAGCTAGTGACAACCAGTCCCTTCCTCACGTTCCGACAACTGTCCCATATCTTGAAAGGCCTCTTTCCTCTAACCTCCTGTAAATAATATTTAAATTTAGTGAGCACAACATAAAATTAACTTAAAATTAAGACACATTAAAGAAAATACAATTGTGTTGAGAATAAAATAAAATTCATAAAGATAACACAAGATCTTGATTAATTCAGTAAACGGTTATTCTCGTTTTTAATTTAATTTGTAATAGTCATTTGAGGCATGAATCAGTTTAGTTATTGAAAATTGTCGAGTCCTTATTTTTCTCTAATGTTACGTATTTCACCATTCATCACGTAGCTCGTAGAGTATAAAACAATTTTGAATGAACCAAACAAAATGCACAGGAGTTCAACTAAACAACATCTATCGTAGTGTTGCAACTGTCACAGCTCTACGGCGTAACCCTGCTACGAACTCGTAGCGTGTAGCGGGCGTCGTAGCCTGCACTGGCTGCAGCGGTGCAACGCCCTGCGACCTCGGCCCGCCCCGCACCCCCCGCAGGCTCCCCGCCCGCCCCGCCCGCACGCAACGTGCGTCGACCCACTGACATGGTCGTCCTCTACGATCTTTAATCTAGACTGGGACTTTGGAGCTATTAAAAACTTTCGACATATGTATACTTTATCGTTTTCAAATCAGCGCTCGCATGGTTATAATACGCACCGCTGGTTGTTGACGTGTTTGTATTGTATTGTAAAGCATAATAAGTTAATAATATAATAAGTTAATGCTTATTTCTATAATACCAAATTAATATGATTTTAGATGATGACGTCTTCTTGTATAAAACGGGCAAAATAAAATATTCTACTTAAGACCGTAACTCAACAAGTACTGTTTATAAAAAAATGTATCATAACGCGTCTGCGATAAATTTGGGAGCGTTAGAAACGATCTGTTCGTCCGGTGCAACGGCCTGTCGTCATATTTCGGGCCGTAAAAAGTCCATTACGCGTTGTGAAGGCGGCGATACGATCCTCAATTTGCGCGATAAGCCGACTGGCAGCGATAACTCGACAGGTTCATACCTCTTGAATTTCGACTATCATTTTCTCAGCCCACAGGTCAGACAAAATATAGTTATTACATACTATAAAGTATAGGTAAGAAAATATACAAGTTTTTATTCACTGAACGCTTAGTGCTATAGAGGTTATGTCGGAGTCAGCTACAGAGCAAGCGCGTAGCGCGGCGGCGAGCGCCGCGGCGGCACTGGGCGCGAGTCGTGACCGGGTCGCGGCGCGTCGCCCCTGCACGCCGCGCCCGCCGCGGCCCCCGCCCCGCCCCGCGCCGCACCCGGCCCGGCCCCGCACTGCAGCGCTCGCCCGTAATCTCTTGATGCCGTAACATCTTGAAATTAGCGATGCCAATGATGCACTTTCGAAAGGTGCGACGCGATGCGACACGCGTTTTTGAAATGTGAACCACTTGGTTTGTTTCAATTTTGGAATCTCTACAAGTTTCAAAAAATCTCTAAAATCGTATTTCAGAGAGATGAATTATCATCATCTCTCATGACTAGAAACACAAATTATTGACACATTATTTTTTGGGAACAATTCGATGATGTATGAGGAGTGAGATTTGGTGGTGAGAGGTTGAAGTGCCATTGAACTTATCACCTCTGTGAAAATTTATGGCCGACAGCATGGACTTTAAATTAATATAAACAGAGAAATAAACACACAAAAATGGCACAATATAGGGACTAACAATAATTACGATTTTTTTGTAACACACATGGCACATTGCTACGCGCTACGAAAGTTCGTAGCAGTTGCGACGTAAAATAAGAAGTATTTTATACTTTATGTGCTCTCACATAGACTTTAAACACTTCTCACATAAGCCCTCTGGCTTGTATGTCTATTATACCTTTTCGTAGTGGATTTTCATAGTTAATTCTAAGATGTTCTTACGCATATTGTTAAACCGTTCATGTTGGTGTGAAAACACCGCCCACACTTTTATTTGTCCATAAGTAAAAGCGTGGGACTTCTTTGTGTACTTCTCCTCTACTCCCCTTTATTAAGTGTATTTTAAACACCCCTTAAACACCCATATTTCTATTTAGAAAGTCTGTATAAGTTCAAAAATCTTTTATTTAAAATTTAACATTGTCTAAAAATATAGCTTATTATAAAACAAGACACTTTACAGATGCAAACAAGTTAATTAAAAGTTACGAGAATAGCTTGTATTCTCTATGAAACCACCCACTACAACCCACACGATTTTCTAATTAATTACCTTTTCGTGAAGCAGAAGGACTTTAAACGTTCATATTAAATTACCACAGTCAAACGATAACCATCGTACAAATTCATAGAATGGTATAATAGGGTTTATTAAATCGTGTAATCCCAAAATTACGCCTCCACTTTCTGATTAAGTAAGAATGAATTTGGACTCGTATATCAGCTGATAATATACATTTACATGTGAATATTATTAATTAATTAATTTATATAAACTTCTTACATAATTGTGGTAATTCTGCGGTAATAGAACATAACTAAATTTAGTCTCTCCCTATCTTTTTCTAATGTCGAACGTCAAAAAGAGATAACTACAATTTTGGTGCTGTAAGATTCGTTTAAACATGTCAAAATTAAAAAAAAATTAGACGGAACCTCGAAACATACCGACCAAAGATACGCAAAAACGGAACATTTTTTTGAACCGTTTAACATAAATGTAAGTTAGTTCTCGCTATAAATGTTTGCTATCTCGTTTTGGCGTTTGAGATTAGAAAAAAAAATAGGATGAGACTAAATTTAGTTAAGTTTTGTTACGGCAGAATTAACACTAATGTGTAAAGGCGGATTTAATGTCTGAGGCGTACTCAGCCAGCCTACCCTTGGGTAGCGCCGAGATAATAAAGTAGGTGCAAGGAGAATGACAGGTACAAACGCACCAAACAACCATCATGATTATATTACAAAATGTACAATCTTATACATGTATAAGGACATTTATATAATATACTAATATGTAATATAGTAAAATATACGCAATGCTATTGTGATGATGATTTCGCCAATACTTGAAAAATAAGTTCATGAACTTATGCTTTAAAATTTTCACGGCTGAGGATATGCACCTGACCTCGGCGAGGAGTGTATTCCAAAAGACTGATTGAACTATGAAAGAAGAGTTAACAAAACCAGAGCTATGAGAAGGACACCGAAGGAGAGTAAAAAAGAAAAAGTAGTAGTTTTATAGAGCAAAAGTGCCTATCGTGGTTGGAATGCAAGTACTGAAATAGAGATATTGTAGGTTCCTTTCATTGACACTGTGTTAATACAAACTGAAGTTATTTTCGAACAACAAGTTTAGGGTTCTAATTCTGTAAAATGACCACTAACAATCACCCAGTTAAGTTTACTATTGCGCTTTGTGCTGCCTCATATAGAACCTTCTGTTCTTATTATTTGCCAAAACAGATCGCATTATAGGTTAGGTGATCACATTAGGGGCTTGTTAGCACGGCACTTCTTTAGTAGTCAGTTTTGTTTAGATACATCAAAATTAAGAAATTCAGACGTAACCTCGGAATATACCGACTAAAGATACGCAAAAACGCAATACTTTTTGTACCTTTTGACAGAAATGTAGGTTCGTACTCGCTAAAATGTTTGCTACTTCGTTTTGACGTTTGGCATTAGAAAAAGATAGCGAGAGTTTGAATTTAGTTAAGTTGTGTTATAACAGAATTCCCACCATTATTTATGTATTTAACACACAGTAATGTTCAGAGGATAGCCGCGGTCGTATGCCACTGCCTAAAGCTCTGATCCACGAATATGTATTAAATACATTAAATTATATTACGTGTAATCATTTTATTTAATCGAGGATAATTATTAAATACATAACAATTTCAGATGAGAATATTTTCGTGTTTCATACTTTTTACAGCGTAATTTTTCACTAGTCGGGTTTTAGTTTCTGAACCTCCTTTTTTTCAACATAAAATATTGATAGAAGAAAACGTATTTGTTTTAACTATAATCCAAATTTAACTAAAGCCAAAAAACCGTCGCAAAATTTAGAAAAAAGCCCATAGCTTTGTAACCAGATAAAGAATATATGAATACTTTTTATCACAAAGTATTCATATATGTGTCTCATGTCGTTAAAAATATGTTTTTTCTAACTTTACAACGATGTTTTGACTCTAATAAAATGATGGCTTATAGCTACTTACGACAAATAAATAATTTTCATCGATACAGTCTTATCCACATTATTGTAATGAAAGTTGCAATTGTAAAAACATTTAAAGCATTACGTTTTAGATAGACAATTTTGTTGGAAAACAAATTGAGTTTTTAAGATTTTAAGCGATATTATCATTGAAAGGGCAAGCGTAGGTGATCACAGTGCTAGGTGATTACAGTGTCACCTACGCTTGCCATTTAATGCCACTTAGCATTTTAATGTAACAATGTTGTAGATACTTTGATATTTTGCATTTTTTATGAACTTTTAACATATAACTCTATGAAAATATGTACAAAATGTTAAATGTCAAATGTTGAAATCATATTCTAAAAATTATAAATCACTTATAATTTATAGAACATGATTTCAACAATGAAAATATAATCAATAAGAACTTTTTAACCCCCGACGCCAATAGAGAGGAGTTATAAGTTTGATGTATCTGCCTGTGTGTGTATCTGTGTCTGTCTGTGGCCTCGTAGCTCCTAAACGAATGCAGCAATTTTGATAGTTTTTTTATTTGATAGCTGATGTGATCGATATGGTACTAAGCTATAATTTATGAAGATCAGCCCAGGAGTTTGGAGATCATCAGCTTATTTACTACTTGACAAAAGGTCCTTACCGACTTTTACTTATCTAATTGATAGATATTTTGGTGTGTGAACCTTGAGCTGATGATGCAGCATCGAGTAGTCTGCGGGATACCCAACTCCT
>WUAW01013995.1:54535-65567 GCA_017165845.1 Thaumetopoea pityocampa | reverse complement strand
ATATATATATATATATATATATATATATATACATATACATATACATATACATATACATATATATATATATAAGGGAGTACTTAGTCTTTTAGTCTGTCCGACAAATAGACTTAAGTATACGGGTAAGCGACCCCGGCCTTCCGAGCTACTACTGTTTCTTCTTACTCCTTCCGAGAAAGTCTATACCTATAGTCTATACCTATACCTATAGTCCTTTTCCTAAATTCCATATTCCTTGTTCAATACACCTTTCCTACCTCATTAATTTTCCTTTCCTCTCCACTAAGCCGTGGGTACGCAATGAATGTGGGTGGCGGCGTCGTGTGTTCGCCACCCCACATGTCTCGTTGCTTACGGGGGCGAACTGTGGGCTGCGGATATCCACTTTGCTTACTAAACGGTCGTGGCAGGTGGAAAGAAGTGGTCTCTGCTTACCCCAATGCGAAAGAGGTGTGACTGTATGTATGTAGTATATACTATGATCTCTGCCTACCCTTATGGGATATTGGCGTGTGTGTATGTATTATTTATCTGCTGACCGTACACTACTACAAACGCATAAACGTCCCCAAGTTGATTTGCCTGTGTGTACATACATTCACACTAGAACATGTACAATGCGTGAGACGTGATCCATTATTCATCTGGTTGTAACTTGGTGCGGGCAAGTAAGTGGAATCGTGTTGAGAAATCGTAAGTCAGCAGGACTGACCACGAACTGAGAAAAGTTTGTTATAAATTACAATCATATACTTTCAGCTACTGGGTACTTTGGGAACTGGATGAATTACATTCCAATTAATGCGGTCATTCATCATCGTCATCAACATCAGCCTGTCAAAGTCCACTGCTGGACATGGGTGTACTGCTTAAAAGGAGGGATTTGCCATTTGATCACGATTGACTGGCGTCTTGGAGACCGCAGTAAACTTTGATTGAATAACAGGATAACGTAATCAGGGTAATTCCTGATATGTACCTTAGTTACTTCTCACAGCATCCAAATGAAGAGATGGAGTGATACTTTTATTATGTCCGTGTCAGACTGCAATTGCGTTCATTTCGTTTTTATCAAATCCTCTGTTTTCGGAGTATGCTTAAAATCGTCCAACATTTAACACCATTTAGATCTTTCGAAACACAAAACTTGTTTCTGAATGAACTCGAATATTTTCAAGTTTCAAAGATAAAGCTCGCTTGTTGATGAGCTAAACTCAATTCAGCCAGAAATCTTTGTTCGTATATCTAAAGCGTGTTGGATTTACTCGCTTACAGCGGAATTTCTGGTGGTTTGTGTTCACTAGGACAGAAGCAATTTTCGTTAAGAGGCTATTTCGGTGCTTGTAATGAGAGTTTCCCCGGCTTCTATGTATTTAATCCGTTATGTAATCGTCTAGTTGATGATTGTACTTCAAAAAGTCAGTGTTTTTCATATTTCCTTTCCTTTAGGATAAAAGCAGGGAACTCCATATTTTTATACTAAATGTAAAAATGGTTTTGTCTACCTGTTCTTTTACTTTTTCACGACTGAACTGTTGTACTTTGGCTTTGAAATTTAACAGTGAGATAGTTATAAATTTAGAGAAAATAATATAGGCATATATATAAGTAATTTTTTTTAAATTACATACAGATAGTAAGAATAATACAATAATTAACTTAAAGCTATAAATATTCTAAGAAAAAATGCACTCTTATCAGTCGGTAGGATGCACATTTCACCGGCCACATTCCCTTGTTGTATAGCAATAGCTATACAACAAGGGAATGTGGCCGTTATTTAGCTCAACGTTTGAGCTAAATAACGGCCAGTGTTCTGATCGCCTGTTGTGCCGACCAGGCGAGCCGTGATCGCTTTGAAAATTTTGTTCGCTTTATCTCCTCAAGGCTTTAAAGTTTCTACTATAAATGCCTCAAAATATAATTTGTACTGATCAAAGTGTATTTGCGGTGCTTGAGGAACTCAGCACCGGTAACCGCACCGCCAGCCTCAATGACCGTATCTGAAAGACGAAACGGTGCGAGAGTGTCGACGCAAGTAGCATTCCACACTTAAGGCTGTCTCATCCCCCACGGGACTAGTATCATTTCGTCAGGCATCTTACCGTCATCACGACTGTGACCATTGCGTTCCAAAATACTTGGAATGTTGACGGTGGCAAGTTCCCGACGGATAGTATCGTTGATGTTGGCGTGTTGCGCCATACGACCGGCACTTGTACGGCAACATGACCGTGGTGACCGAGCTGACAATAATACCGCACCGAAAGGCATTCGGAACCATACGAGCATCTAGTCGGAGTGATGTGGTGATAGAGTAAATACATACATATGATTCGTAACTTATCAGCAACTACGTGGTGTTTTCACTATGGGGAATTATCAAAAAAAGAGGGAAAAGTTTACGTCATCCTAAATATCTCTTTAGAATTCTTGTGTTGTTCAAACATACCTGGCAACAAAACTTTTGTGATGAAACACAGCGTCTAAACTGAGCCATTTACTCTAATTAACAAGTTTTAATTGCATTAACCGAACAAAAACCAGTATCTACCTCTGTTGGAAATTCAATAAAGTTTGACACGGAGAAGAGCGGCACCGGAATACGGAGGATGGCGGTGAAAGGGTAATTTAACTTTTTATACCATTTACTAGCTTTTTCCCGCAGTTTCGTATAAATACGTGGGAAATCCCGAAACAATTATTAGATTTATATAAAACCAGTTTTTGCCCGCGTCTCCGCCCGCGTGGATGTCGGTTTTCCGCAACTTGGGAAATTCCGACACAATCATAGATTTATATAAAAAAAACCCTAACCACTTTTATTTGACCTCTTGTACCTTAGCGGCGGCTACTAAAACAAGGATCAAGCCGTATCTTCAATTCTATTGGACCGACTTTGATGAAACACGCCGCATTATTTAAGTTGGAATTAGAATTTAAAAAATCTACCCGCTGGTTTTTGCATGAAGATTCGGTTTCAGAAGCCCTTAATTAGTAGATCTAAGCAGTTTGTTTTTAAATATCTTTAATTTTTGAAAATTGGAGAATTAATAATTTTATAATAGTATTAGTATAATATAATAGATAGAAATCTTAGAACCACTTTTACTTCATCTCTCGTCTGAATGATGTCTACTATAACAGGGATCAAGCTGTATCTTCAATTCTACTAGACTGATTTTAATGAAACATGCCGCAGTGTTTAAGTCGGAATAGTACCGCAAACATGCCGCAGCATTTAAGATTGTAATAGTTTGACCAAAAATTATTGACATAAATAATTTGAAAAAAAAAAAAATTAATTAGTCGATCTGAGTAGTTTTTTTATAACTTTCGTTTACAAAATTTGTCATTTAGATATTTTGTAAATAGTATGACTAGCTCTACTCACGGCTATGCCAGCAGTGATCATTTTTTTAATAATAATAATGTGAACACTATTTGACACACGTTGATCTTGCCCCAAATTAGGATTATCTGTGAAACCACTGCAATTATCTGTGAACCACTGCAAATAAATATTTTATATTATTACAATACATTAAGCAGCTATCAACTTGGGAGTTACCACCAACCTACTACCCTACACAGATATAAAGTCTACGTCACGCCAATTTAAAAAAAAATATTCTTTGATACATCACTAGAGACAAAAAATCATGTTGATTAATCGCTTCGTTGATTGTTAAACGAGAGCAAATCAATAATAGTCTTTATTCTGAACAATAAACCCATTATGATTGTCAAAGAAAACTCCCGCCGAAAGTCTCTGTGGCGCCGAGGATATAACGAAAAAATAACTTATGGATACGCTACATACGGAAATGTAATACATATATAAATATATTTTACAAACGAACGTAATAAATTATGTATTACATATAATAAATGATGTGCACTAGGTATAGAAAACGTTTCTATAGGTAAATCTTACCTATATCGATTCGCCTTGATTACCCTAAAATCTGTCAATATTGTAAATATGAATCTACCCATAGAATGTATCGTATTTCTATATATTTTAAGGACTTTATATACTCTATCTGTATAGGTTGACTAAACGCCTAAAGTTATTCTTTATTAGCCAACCTTATAAAAAAAAAAACAAATTCCCGTAACTATAGGAAATACCAACATTGCTTTAAATTTTATCCCAATTGATTACCAGGGTCCAAATAATTCTAGAATCATGTCATTATTTCTATTTTGTTTGATTATTGAAAATTGAGTATCAACTTATCGGCAAACATGATATACATATGATATTTATAATATTTAGTACTTAGTCTTTTAGCCTGTCCGGCAAATAAATTTAAGTACACGGGTAAGCGACACCTGCCCCCCGAGCTACTACTGTCTCTTCCTTCTCCTTCCGAGATAGTAATATCCTATACCCTATAGTCCTTCACCTAAATTCTATATTCCTTTCTCAATACACCTTTCCCATCTCATCCTATTTCCTTTCCTCTCCATTACGTCGTGGGAATGCAATGAGGATCTTTAATACTTTTGAACCTTATAAAATAGCGGCGTCGTGGTCGCCACCCGACACGTTTCATTGCCTGCGGAGGCGAAATGTGGGCTGCGGATAGCCACTTTGTTACATCAAACGATGGTAGTAAGTGGAAAGAAGTGGTCTCTGCCTACCCCAACGGGAAAGACGCGTGACTGTATGTATCTATGTAGTATGTACTATGGTCTCTGTCTACCCTTATGGGATATCGGCGTGAGGGTATATATGTATGTATTTATAATATTATACAGTGAAATACGACGTTTTGAATTCGAAATTATTTCGAATATTTCTAACTACGCCGTTTAAGATGTAGCAGTAGTTTAATGTACGTATATTATTACGTAATATAAACACTAAAGCACATCTTAATACTCGAACCTTTTTTTATAAAATGGGCACTGAAATTTGTAACATAAATGTTGAGCACTCCAGTGGCTTGTTGTGGCTTGCGTGTTAATGATTGCTTTTCCAGACGAGAATGCCGCTGTCCATCACCTACTAGATCCATTAAGAGTAAGTAGAGTCACGATTTATGTGAACAAGTTTAAGTAGAATATGTAACGCAACTATTTATGTCGCCTCATTAACTTAGGTTGTAAGGACACACTGTCGGTCGCCTAAGAACTTGATACAAGATTTGTGATTCTTAAGTTGCTTAAATACAACGTTGATTGATTTATTAAACTCATTCGCTTTAACAGACCCCGATACTTGATGGAAATGATAAATGGTGTAAACACATATGAATGTTTTTTTTCCATTGCTCCATAAAATAGACGATTTTTCATTTATTCTTCGCATTTTTAACGTACCGTTAAACTAAATGGTGCCTAGAGCACGGTGAAATATTTATACGGAATAATCATCAGTATTCAACGAGCTGGATAATCTCCGTCTCCCATTTCCTTAATCACTACGAGCCGCTTTCAGTCCCTCGCCAAACAAATAATCTCGACTCTTAATTCGAATCTTAACGAATAGTCTCTATTATTCAAAGGTAACTTTACTGATTTGAATTGTGGCTTTTTTACTATCCTATCTTAAATATAAATCAGGCAGTGAGCGGGGCACATAGTTCGTAGAACCGATGGTCGTTGGAGTGCTAAGGTTCTGGAGTGGCGACTCTGAAGTGGAAAGCGTAGTGCATGCCGATCTCTGACTAGGTGGATCGATACGGCTCATAGCCTCTTGTTGTGACGATCATTAGACGAGGCCTATATCCAGTAGTAGATGTTTGAGGGTTGATATGATAATGATCTTAAATATAGTTTATCAGAGTTTAAATATTGTAGAGAAACTTCTTTAGGTATCTAAACCGTCACGGTTACACGTTACATATGTATGTACAGTACGATACGATTCAGAAGCTCCAACGTTGTACAAATGTACATTTTTGATAAAGTTCGCTTTATCGTAGATGATGGCACCCCTGAGACCTGTGTAACTAAAGAAGTTTACTTTTTACGGGCCTAAATTAATACAGACGTTTTTACATTTGTAGTTGTGTACGGTCAGCAGATAAATAAGCAAACATTTTTTATATTGTTTTTATTTTTATTGGTACGTATTTAATATTATACATATTAAATGTAATTGAATATGTATAACTAACTTATAACGCTACTTATAAGCGACTGATGCGAGAGTGCGAGGCACGTGGTGGCTAACGCAAACTGGTTTATTCCGGTTTTAGTCACTGTGTGTACAAACATTACTACAAACACAAACGTCACCAAGTTAATTTAGTACAGGCTATTTAACATTTTGTGTAGTCCGAATGTCTATTTTTTCGTGACAGTACACATTTTTTGGAGATTCTTATGTTTAATATAATATATCACATAAAATTTTATTTAAAATATACAAAACTTTAAATATTCTCAGCAGTACAGCAATAGATTGTAACACGACCACTGTTGGTACAACCCAATCGAAATGTAAGAGATGATAAAATATTAAAATTAATAGCGATAATTCCCTCCAAGTTATGTGTTAATTTATTTATTTTTTTGCTGTTTGGCGCCAGCATAATAACAGCATCACTTCATCCCTTCTTGTGGATGTTATGAGCACTAGCTAAAGGATGTACCAGGATAATGGGCAGCAAGGTTAATCTGTTATTACATCAAACTCTATTCCGATTTACAAGACGCTTACTATATGTGGAGATTATAGTAAATCTCATCTTTTTAAGAAGATGACTCAAGCCCAGCAGTGGTCTACTCGCTGGTGATCTATTTATAAATATGAGTTTCAATTTCGATACCATATTACAGTGTCTATAAAAGCAGTTTATATTTTGATCCGGCATTTAACTCCGAGACATAAAAAGCTCAAAATAAACCACAGGGAAGACGGTTAGCGAAATTGAAAGACGCTACAAAAGGATTTGTTTTATGGCTTTTGATTACTCCGCCAAGTGCTTCATCGGGGCCGCCTTGAAATTCATCTGTTTCGCGATGAGAATAAAAAAAATATCGAGTATCAATAATGTTGATCAACTTATATGTTAGTGAAGTTTTTGAAAATACTCGTAAGTATACGTCATCATCATCATCGGCAATTCGTACTCGTCCCCACTACAGGGGCGCGGACCTCCCCTGATCAGGAGGGGGATTAGGCCGTAGTCTACCGCGCTGGCTTAGTACAGGTTAATATTTGATTATTAGATTTTTTTTGAATGGGAATTTGTTTCTAATTTCTCCTGTTCCATTGAAATCAGATCAATTGTTTCGGAGCTTAGCCTATGCAAACATATAGACAGACAAATATTTAAAAAGCGGTTGGCTGGGTTTTGTTTATGTGCAAATAGCTTAAGAAACAGCTGTTATTTTGAAATCACAGACAGACATTTCAATTTTAATTATTCGTATATATGAAGAGCTTCGAATTCTCCAAGCGCTCAGTATTATTGTAAACGTCAGTTCACAGGGCTGTTTGTTTAAGTCGTAATGTCGTGACGTTTAACGATTATTCATTTAAGAGCATGATGAATTTTGTATTTATTTACACGAGTACAAAAAAGGAGCGTTTTGTTTATATGGTATATGTAGGTATGTAGTATACATGCGTGTCCGTTTATTGCACCATAACTTCTAAGCGCCTGAATCGATTTTGATATATGCGTTATATTTAAAATTCATAAAGATCAAGTAGTACGTAGTCATTTAGCCTATCCGGCAAATAGACTTAAGTATACGGGTACTGTCTTTCCCTACTCCATCTGAGATAGTGGTATCCTTAGTATTCTCTCTCTTTCTCCTCTTTTTTTCTTTTCATGGGGACGCAATGAAGAACTTTAACACTTCGGAACCTTATAAAAATGGCGATGTCGTGGTTCGCCACCCAACACGTCTCGTTTCCCACAGGGGCGAAAAGTGGACTACGAATAGCTACTTTGCTTGAAGCAAGTGGGGAAAAAGTGGTTTCTGGCAACCCCAATTCTTCGGTAGTATAATGGTCAATTTCCCCGTCTGTCATGCGAGAGACCGTGGTTCGATTTCCTGCCGGAGAATGAGCGATGGTGTGCCTATCTTATTACCCAACTGCATCAGAAGGAGGGTTATGATTTCGCGTGTATGTATGTATAATATTTCTTTAGCACACTCCGTAGCCTAAACGGCTTGATGGATTTTAGCTTGAGAGGAGTCGTTAGATTTGTCTTAACTGTGAGAGTAACACTGCGTATACTAAAATTATTGAAAAAATACATTTTTCACGGAGTCGGGTCTTTTCACTTTAAGGTTTGCTGGAAGAAAATTGAATTTTTTGAGTTCAGATCTTCCATGTTTATTTTTTCTTGTTTTTACGAATGTATTTGTTTGTTTGTGTACAATAAAAACAAATAAATAATATAATACAGGTCAAATGAAATACTCCAGTAAGATCCAATAACAACTGTCGATATGGATCGTTTCTTTTTTTTATCCCCTTTATCGTTTAATTTATCAACAAAAAAAGTTTGTTTTGTGTCGCGCAGTACCGCCGTGTTGTCGAATTACATCACCCATTAGGGGAGGGTCGTAATGGAAGACACCCGAAACGAGAGAGTCCGTTGTCGTAAATTGACATTGTGCCACAGACTTCCTACGTTTTCGCTATGGACGAATATTTGTCTATGGTTATCACTCTTGTGTTAAAATAATTTAAAAGTTTTTTTTTTTAATTTATTTCTCACACAAAAAATATTACAATAATATCAAAAATGAATACATCGCCAAGCTGTGACAACATCTTGTAACTCTTATTTATTTTGGTATCATAACCATACACCACACAGCAGGTAAGCAAATACCTACTTTACAAAATATTAATACATTATAACACTCCCTGATCAAATACTTCCAGTAATGTAACTTTCAGTTTATTTTTAAAAATATTAATAATATTACAGTCTTTTTCTGGTAAGACAGAATTAAAAATCGTAGGCACTAAGAACTTTTGTCTCCGTTTCCCATAATAGTTATTTACACTTAATCAATTTCACATAATAGTTATTTACATCATCAGTAAATAGTGAAGGAAAACATCTTGAGGAAATCTCCGTACCCGAGAGATTTTCTCGACGGTGTGTGAAGTCTGTCAACCCGCATTAGGTTAGTGTGGTATATTTTTTTGAACAAATTTAAAGCGCGTGTTACAATATTTAAATTGCCTCCGGAGTACCTCTAGATCTCCAGGAATGAGAATGGTGTCGCCAAAAAACTGTAGTGAAACCTTTTTCCCCAGTCCATATCGTCCCCATTACAGGGGCACGGACTTCCCCTGATCAGGAAGGGGATTAGGCCGTAGTCTACCGCGCTGGTTTAGTGCGGGTTGGTAGACTTCACACACCCATGCGGGCATGCAGGTTTCCTCACGAAGTTTTCCTTCTCCGTTAAATACATTGGTATCTACAGTGTAGACCGTCTTGAATTACAAATAATAACTCAGTGGTACGTTATCGGGATTCAAACTCAGACACTTCGATCGTAAGCCGTGTCTAAAACCACTACACCATCAATGCACTAGTGAAACCTAAAAACACTTAATACAACGCGGGAGAATCGATGCAGGTTTGCTGAAGAAAAATGTAGACAAAAATGAAAAATGTTTTTCACCCGGTGTAACCGGTGAAGTTAGTATGTTATTTTGGATGGACCCCCACAAATGGGGTGTCAACGGATCAGGATCAACAAACTCGATCCGACGGTGTGATAAAAACGAGGAGTTCACTAAAAAAGTATTGAATTTTTGCGACGAATTCTGTCTGTAATGATATAAGTGGGTTAGATATTTGATGCCCAACGGTGAAGTTAATGGAGATTTTGATGATCATGTCGGAATGTCACCAGTATAGGTCGAAGTATGGCAGGAGTAGCAGTAACGAAAAAGGGAAGATCTTCCGATGATACGGGTATTTCGTCTGGCGGGGTTTGCCACTGCCTGAACGGTTCTTGTCGGGACATTTTATATATTCGTATGCTAAGTCGTTATTAAAACTTCATTAGCGTGATTCAGACTTCTAATGTTGTCACTCTCGATCTGCGCCATCTGTTGAGGATGCGCGGTACTACGCAGTGAAGTAGATCGCCACATATAAAATTTTTATGCCCCGGATTAATAATCTCTTTTTTTTTTTAATATTTAATTAAACCTCATTTTGATATGAGACCCATGTCCTGCATTGTGACAGTAGACGAGTTTATGATACTTTCTGAACGTGTTACACACCCCTGAACGCATTCCTATCGTTGCGTTGAGGACACGATACTGCGGTTATACTGGGCTTTCTCCCACTAAAAACAAAAGACACACGTCGTCCGCCTCTGACCCTTGTGTCCGGGTGGAGGGTTTGCACGAGCATGCATTAGCGTAGCGGTGACAATCGATGATCGCTAGTACTATGTTCATATATGAACTGATTACTTTTCAGCTCCAGAATCACAGGAGGGCCCCTATCTAGAGTGAGAGTGTTCAGATTGATGATGTGTTTTATAGTGCACATTCGATTCCGACTAAAGAACTAAAGTCATAAACTATGTCAGTTGCTTCGAGCGGCTTGAACTACACAGTCTGTGATGTCACTAATAAAATTTAGACAAATATGAATATTTGTCAGAAAAGCGGTCTACAATCAACAAGATAACTTATAATGATGGACTAGAGTGCATAACTTATTGAAATACTCTCACTGTCGTGAAAATATACTTCATGTTTATTTTTTTATAGAATTTTTTATTATATCTATATTTATTTATAATACATATTTGTTGCTGTGTGGTACTGGCGCAATAATAGCGTCACTCAACATCTTCTCGTCGATGCTGTGAGAACCAGCTAAGGGATATGTTCTAGGATAATTGGTAACAGCGTTATCTTATTATTCAATCAAAATCTACTGACCTTCAAGACTCGTGCCAAGCGTGGAGATTATTACAAATCTTACTAAGGAGCAGGCAGGCCCATAATCTCCTAAAAAGGCACAGCAATGAGATTATGATATATTTGTACAATCTTAAAAGGTCTTTTAGT
>WUAW01013995.1:16401-29127 GCA_017165845.1 Thaumetopoea pityocampa | reverse complement strand
ATAGAAAATTAGCACAAACAATACACGAGATGTTTTATTTAAAAAAGTAGTAATCGGTCTCGAAGGTCCAATTAAGTAGATATATAGTCCAATGTGATGAAACGATTATATTGAATGAGTTTTGGAAGCGCTTTCTGATAATATAATTTACAAAATATTTCTTGAAATGATTGAAGATGAATCGTTAAATCTTTAAGTAATAAGGGTTTCATGTGACCATGGCTACTCAGAGCAATGCGATTAAGACGACGCGGCGACGACTTAAATAATATCTTCGTAGTCGTAACAACTAAAACATTGGGTAATTGTTTATAGTCTGTAAAGTATGTTAAGTGTCACGTTACGTTCCTATATTTTATAGTCTATTATTATTTTATAGTCTATTATTAAATACATTACTCTTATTATAATGGGGATACTAAACTATCCAATTAAAGCGCCACAGGTTTTACCAGCTAAGTACACCCGAAATAATTAATGGGCAACGTTAACTAAACACGCTTTTTCGTGAAAATAAATAGGTTATGACGTCACAAGTACCTACTTGGGAGATTCACGGGGTCGGAACAAAATTAAGCTTGACTTAGTTGGGACGAACCGACAAAAATCGCGATAAGCCTCAACATAATTAAAGAATTCTAGTAAATAAATAAGGTTCAGTGGAAGCGCATTTATGTAATACTAAATAACTATATATTATTATAGAGGTTTTGTTATTAATTTATCTATAATTAACAACAGTAATAATATTGTGTACAAATTTTTTTCACACATTAATCTAGCCCCAAATTAGGATCCGGCTCGAAGGACCAATAATGTACAGGATATTCTGTACAAATAAATAATAATCACGGATAATATTGTAAAAGGTCAAATTGTAGTGATCGTATTAATTTGAACTACCGAGATATTAACTACGGTACGGTTACTAATAAATGAGTAAGTGTGGTGCACTTGATGACCGATGAAGAACTGATTCTATATAAAATACTTATTTGCGTAATCCACTAAATTGATGACTATGTAATTGTACGTGCGTGCTCGTACAACTGTGTCATGGATAACAGACAACGATATAATTAATTATATAAATAAAATGTTAATACATGTATAGATAAGCATCCATGACTCGGGCACAAGCATTCGTGCTGTTCACATAAAGTTTATCTCTACTTGGATTCGAACCCGGGACGAATTGGCACAACGGCCAATGAACCGATCAGTCATCAGTCTTTTTTAACAATAGCGACAATTTTAAAATATTTAATTTATCTTTTTGTTACAGATCCGTAAAAACACAAATGCTGTTGGAATTGCAAGCAGTGTTACTCCTGGGCATAATTTACAATCCAAACTCAGTGTATTGAATAAGACTCTAGTTAACAGACAAAACAGTATTTAAGATCAGTTTCTTTGGTGAATTGAGTAAATGTAGGATGTGAGTCGGTGGAGACGGACGGGGCCGTGAGCGTGGATGGTGTTGGTTGGGTACCGGGTATGGCGGCGTCGTGCGGGGGGAGGGCGGGCCGCGGGCGGTGAGGCCGGTGCAGGCCGTGATGCGCCCACGCGTGCGGTCACCGTACGCAGCGTGGTACGCATGCGTGGCTTGGTTCGCGTGCGCCACGCTCGCGGCAGTCGGCGAAGACCGCGAGCTGCGCGTGCTTCAGGCCGACGTGCGTACGGCCTTCTACGTGGGCATCGCGGCGCCGCCCTCGGCCGCCAGCGTCGTGCGCGCCTTCAACGCCTCACTTGCGGAGATCTCGCAGACGTACCTGGCTGGCGACTACCCGCTGTACCTGCGGAACATCACGCTTCTGCCCTTGTACATAGAACTACCCGAAGATGAAAGGTATATTATGTTGTTTGTATATTTATTTACACTCCATACACTAAGGGAATACATATGTGCGGTCTTAATGCCTGAGGCATTTCTACCAGTCGACCTTTTGGTGATGCTGACATTACATAAGGTAGGTGAAGTATCTGATGGAAAATAAAGGAGTATGAAACACACGCTTATATAAATCTTATATGGTACACTAATGGATAGATTTATATACAAATAGATAAATAGACTTAGACAAAATAATACAATAAAAGTAAAACACAATACTCGTATATGAATGCACAAATACTAGGGGTTGAAGTATGAAATATATATTATATACTGTGTTACATAAAGGTAGTAAGAATAAAACAATAATTAACTTAAAGCTATAAATATTCTAAGAAGGGTGCACTCTCGTCGGTCGATAGGGTGCCCGCCGACAGCATCTCCTCGTATAGCTATTGCTAAATGTTGAGCTAAAGATCAGCCTCTATTCTGATCACCTGTTTTGCTGATTAGGCGAGCCGCGATCTTCTTAAAAACTTTATGAGCTCCTGCTCCCCAAGACCCTGAAGTTTCTACTTCGAATACCTCAAAAATTTAATTTGTGCTGATTAAAATATATTTACGGCGCTTGAGGAACTCAGCACCGGTAGCCGCATAGGAAGATCATTTAAACCTTTCCGATAAAACTCTGTGGACCTGGACTCCACAAATTGTGTGGAAGCATTTTGTACTGCTTCCTGGGAAGTAATGTTTTTCTCTGTGCAAACAATTGCTCAATTCGCCGAAAAGGGGGTAGTCGGTTGAGGCAAGGTCTGGCGGGTATGGAGGATGACGGATGGTTTCTAACTGCAATTCTTGTAGTGTTAAAACTGTTTCACGAGTAGTGTGAGTTCTGACGTTATCATGGAGCAATAATAGTAAAGACTGACTGACAAGTCGAGGCTGTTTTGCTGACAGTTCTGCACAGTAGTCTGCTGTTATTTCTTGACCAGATATGAAGAAGCTGTAGTAAATTACAACATGTAGTGACTACCACTTTTCGTGGTTATGTTTCGCTTTGGGGCATTATTGTTGCTTTTCCTCTGGGGTTATTTTTCATAAAGGATCCATCTTTAGTCACATGTCACAATTTAGTCCAAAGTCCCTTTATTTCTGTACCAGCTCATCAAGGTAAAGCAAATTTTAAAGCATGCTGCTTTCTGCATATCAGTTTTTTTTTAATTTGACCTATTTGCCGCAAATAAGTCAAAATTATGGATATGCTAACATCAAACTATACCCCAAATTTTATGGTGGTTTGACACAGATCAACTCCTACATCACCTTCAATTCGTCGTTATTTATCTTAGTGTCTGGGTTTTCTCATGGTCCATTCTTCAGGTCGAAGTTTTGGTAATTATGACTATTAAGGGTGCAAAGGCTTGTTGAGCTGAAATCATTTTTAATCGATAGAGGACCCGTGGCTATAGTGTATTTTAATAGTTACATTTAGGGCAATTAAAACTTATTTATTATTATTTATTTAGTGGCACTCTCCGGCCGCTACCGCGACACGCTCGCTTCGCTCACTCGGCTCGTGCATTTTCTACAGTAACCCAACGCTCCTCCTCGCTTCGCTCGTCGTCGCACCTATTTTTGGCCATTTATTGTGTTATTTTGTCCATAACAAAGATTTTTACATCCACCACTAAGAACTTTTTTCTCGAAAGTGGTTGAATTCCCCCAAATATGATTTTTAAAATACACTATAGCTAGAGGTCCTCTATCGATTAAATATTATTTCAGCTCAATAAGCCTTTGCATCCTTAATAGTCATAATTACCGAAGTTTTCACCACAAAAGCGGTTAAATCAATAATGGATAATGCGTTCGTTAGCCGTATCCTCTCCAAACACAGCATTGATATAACGAGCAGTTTCCGCTACGTTAGTTCCACGTCGGAATTCGATTCGAAAATTACTCAGATTTTCGCTGTATCCATCTTCACGTTGAAAGCTGAATGTTAAAAGAATTGAAAGTCGAACATCAAATGTCATGTCTTGTTTTTTAAATTCTAAATGTTATAGTTTTAATATGAAAAGGTTTTATTCTGAAATCTGAGACTATGTAGGTTTAATTTTTATTCAAAGTGGCTAGTGCGTGAAACTGGTAATTTCACAATTAAACAACTATTATTAACAATATATAATATAAATATAATTAAATATCTATTATTAACATCTATTATCAACCTGTTTTACATTGATTCAAAAAATTATGTCGTCATTGCTATTTTACTCAATAGAGTTCTTACTACTACTCTTCAGCTCCAAAAAAAAACGTAACCCAGCGTTAAGCATATAAATCGTCATTGCACCTTTTTATTGAATCTATTAATATTATATTATGTAAATATCTGTATTTGTGTACATGTATACATTATAGGATTTTTATATTATTATAATGTATCATTTTAAGTAGATATACTCAATACAATCACAGCATCATATCTAGATATGAATCCTAGCCATCCAAAGGTTGTTTGTAAGAGATCGCATATTGCGAAAAGACCGTCTAATGTTCAGTTTCTATTTCTTTTTTAGGTTTGTAATTTGTATTGGTGACCGTAAAAGAGTATTCTATTCTATTCTTCTGTCTATATATATTCTATAATCGTATGAACTTTATGTTTCAAGCACACTCCTACACTATATTCTATTCTATCCACGTCCGTGCTTGCGTTCCTTCTACCTAATTCACAGTGAGCAAACTTCCTGAAGCTTTATCACGTGGGACTGCACCCGTACAAATCCAATCACACATAAACTTATCTCAAATATTGTGACTTACTCTTACCAGAAATGCTACTGCATTCACTATAAATTCCGATTGGTACATTTTATAGTTTAGTGGCTATAAAACTTGCTGTCGGAACAAGGTGTTGTTTCTTCAACACAAACTACTACGGGGTGTGAAACCGAAGTGTTTGCAAGTATTGTTTTCAAATAAAATCGATACATGCCTTGGTGAGAGCGAAACACTTTACGGATATTGTTAGAGCTGGTTCGATTTGATGGCACATCAAACTACTGAACCGAATTAGCTTTGAACTTTTATCGAATGAACCAGCTGAGTTTTGTTCCGATTTAGATATAAATATGTAGATTGAAATGTAACGAAATGAAATATATTTATTTACGTGAAACACGCTATACAGAAGGTGTTGGTAAGAAAAAAAACAGCATATTTCGCCCGTACAAGGCATGTAAATATTCAATAGTCACAACGTCCCATTCGAAAAAATTTGACATGCTACATTTGACATACATATAGTATATTGGTATGCTAGTGGTACCAGACACGGCTTGCAATCAAGAGAGCGTAGTTTCGATTCCGGTTCCGTACTACTGCGTTTTTCTAATTCATTAATGGTCTACATTTAAGACATCAATGTATTTAACGGAGAAAGAAGTCTTTGTGAGGAAACCTGTATCCATGTGTGTGAAGTCTATCAACCCGCACTGGGCCGGCGTGGTACTACGGTCGAATTCCCCTCCTGATCAGGGGAGGTCCATACCCATTTAGTGGGGGCGAATATGAACTGAAAATGATAATGGTATTTGAATTGTATTTTAAGAATGTAATTGTAACTGTGTTATCGTAGTCAGTCAGTTATGAATTGGATCGTTAGGTTACAACAAATTGTTATATTTAAATTCAGTTAAATGTTTGTATATTTATTAGTTTAAAACAAATCCATTCAGACAAATCTTAACTATACGCACAAACATGTCTCCGTTCTTCCTTAGGTAATGTGCCCAGTATTGCCAGTACCAAATATATGTAACACAAATTATAAACGTGTTAGTTAATTCAATATTTAATCCGTCCTCTCAATCTGATCCCTCTGTTCCAACTGAGATACACGCTGAGATAGCGTATTTCGGAAGGGACTCGGTTAGTGATTAAATTACGTTAGTCATTGTTTATGAAAGCCAAAGGGATATAATCAAACGACAATCGGAATTTAATTTTCGATATATGAAATTTCGACAATTTTTTTTTATATAAGAGGGTCATAGGGGCATGCGGGTCACCTGATGGTAAATAATCACTGCTGTTTATAGACACCCGCAACACCAAATACATCGCAGGTGCGTTGCAGGCCTTTAAGAAAAGTGAAAGCTCGTTTCTTGAAGGTCCCCAAGTCGTATCCGTTTGGAAAAACCGCCGCTGGGAGCTCATTCCACGGGATGGTGGTGTGTGGAAAGAAATTGCGCGAGTAACGCACTGTGGTAGATCGCCAACTATCCAAGTGATGACAGTGAAATTTTAAATTTTAGCGAGATGTGCGGTGTTGGAATTCAGCGGCTGGAAGCAGCCCAAACAATTCCTCGGAATACTCCCCATGATAGAAACGATAGAAGATGCAGAGAGATGTTATATATCTACGCAGGGCCAGCGGGTCTAACTGATTGGAGATCGCTTGGTCGTCGACGATTTGAGTCACTCTTCGCTGAATACGGTCAAAAGGTTAAAGCTGGTATTGGGGAGCTTCAGCCCAAAGATGAGAAACGTATTATATATATGCGATATTTTTTTTACACACACATGGCGATATTTTTTTACACACACATGGCGATATTTTTTTACACACACATGGCGATATTTTTTTACACACACATGGCGATATTTTTTTACACACTTTGATTTAACCCCAAAATAGGATTCCCTTCATGTTGGGTACTAGATAACGATATACATACTTGTTTAGATAAATGCTAAAATATTATAGTTAAATATCCATAACTTGGGTACAAATATTCGTGCTGATGATACAAACATTGTCCTGACCAGGATTCAAACCCGAGAATAAGTGCCACAGAAAGTAGGAGTCAGTTATAAATATGAAAATAGTTATTAAAACCTAACTGTAAATAGTAAGTTGATGTTAATATATTAGCTCCAGTTAAAAATAATTACAAACGCGTTTGTACGTTTGTAATTATTTTTCGTTGGCAGATGTCGTTTATCATTGTCGTCTAACAGTTAATCGAGCAGAGTGCTCGACTTCCTTTTATTTCTTTTTATTTTTGGATTTATCGCTAGTATGGTGTTCCAAAATATAATTTCGGCGATCAACAATGGTGAAAATTTGTGAATTCGTGAACCATTTGACACGACAATATGCAAATAGTGTAATCTGTAAATATTGTTTGCTTATATAATTGTGTATTATATAACTCATTATATACATATATACATATGCTGTATGACGTCGGCATAATTGTAACGTCACGCCGTACGTCCTTGAGGAAGCTCTGAGAACTGGCTAAAGTAACCAGGATAATGGTCAGCAGTGTTATCCTGATATTCAGTCAAAATCTACTGCGATCTCCAAGACACCAGCCAAGCATGGAGATTATGGCTAACCCCTCCTTTTAAAGAGTGAGACCCAGGTCCAACAGTGGATTTCCATGGGCTAATGATGATGATGAATCAGGTAATGTCGGTCACTTCAGGAAAAAGATTTCAAATGTCGCCTGAAACCGGAGGAATCGTATCATGGACTTCATGTGGCATTTAACGATGAAGGTTCTTCTAAACCAACCGTGTACTGCCGCTATAATGAATTTAAATACAGTTGTCTAACTTTGAAGGGTGAACAAAGAAGTGGTCGCTCTTTGATGGCTGTTATGGAAGAAAACGTGATAGCAGCGAAAAATTTAATTCAAGAAAATATGCGAATTTCATATCAAGAGATGCAGCATATACTACAGGTCGGATCGGGAAGTGTTCATGAAATACTACACGAGCATATTCGTATGAGGAGGACAGTTTCGTGTTGGGTGCCGCAAAACCTCACCGATGCTCAGAAACACGCCCGCGTTGTATGGTGCCACGACATGATTAATAAATTTGAAGAAGACTTGTCTCGGCATGTTTACGATATCGTCATAGGTGACGAATCTTGGATTTACCATTACGATCCAACAACTAAACGTCAATCGACAGTTTGGGTGTTTCAAAACGAACCGACGCCTACCAAAGTGAAGCAATCTAGAAGCGCGGGTAAGATTTTGATCGCTAGTTTTTTTCAGTTTGACTGGGTACTTGGTTTCAATACCTCTACGAAATCAATATAGTATCAATGCCGAATAGTATACTGTCAAATGCTTGCCAGAGGTTTTCACTGCTGTGAGCAACAAGCGACCGAACACAAGGCTCCAGGGGATGCTACTTCACCTCGACAACGCGCCCGCACACTCAGCCCTCAAAACGAAGGACTTCCTGGACAGCACACCTTTCAAACTCCTGGGTCACTCTCCTTACATCCTTGATTTAGCCCTGTGTGACTTCTTTTTATTCCCTAAAATAAAAAAATCAGCACAAAGAGATACAGTTTTCGTCACCGGAAGATACGCTGTCAGTGTTCGAGAAGGCTGTAGAAGAGGTGTCTGAAGCGTTAACGTTACCCATGGAACATGCTTTTTATTTTCTCAAAATTTTCTGAATGTCCCACGTATCTGTGGTGATCAGCAGAGTCATACCCCGAGTATCCTGAGTGGGCCGAATATCCATCCTACACTGCATCCCAGCACCATGACTCGTTGACTTGACAAATTTTATTATGAAAGTCATTAAAATAATTTCGTATACCACAAACAAACCGCATGTATCTCACTGTCGGAGAATAAATTATAAAATACAGCTACGACAATGTAGAGAGATAATATATGATTCCGTTCCCGCCTTGTCATCTAATTACCTCCTCGCATTACAATAAGCTAGCGCTTCTCAACAGTATTGTTTTATGTCGGTTTTTGTAAGTCAAATAATAATTGGTGTTAATGCCGTGTGATCTTCCGTGGGCGCTGTGAGAACCAGCTGAGGAATGCATCAGGATAACGGGTAGTAGCGTTATCATGTTATTAAATCAAAATTTACTGCAATTACCAAGACGACTGCCAAGCGTGGAGATTAGGGCAATACACTAATTTTTCAGCAGGAAGCCCATGTCTAGTAGAGGATTTCCATGGGTTGATGCTCTGGGGCGATGGCAGGCCCCGCCATACATAACAGTCGTCTGGTCGGAAGATCTTTCCTTATCCGAAATTTCCACTCCTGCCACACTTCTTCCCTACAGCTGGTGACGTAATCGTCAACGTTATCATGGGTCATAATCATCTCGCTATCACTGGTGATCCCTGCAATGAACATCAAGCAGCCTTCCGAAAAAATCATACTTCATCGTACTACCACCATCAAAAAAAAACTCAAGAATCCATCAACAGCAGTCCATAGCAAGCCAGACGTCAGCTTCATCAGGACCATAGGCAGCTTTCACATAGTGCTACCTGGTTCTTCGGCACGACACTCAACCGACTCAGTGGACCGACAGTTCATCGCAGCACACGTCCGGACTCACCGCGGCCCCTCACCCCACGTGGCGGTCTCTGCACACTTGGACTACGTGTCTCGGCTTGTCTTGGCTCTCCGAAGACTTAGAGTATCTGCGCCTTAGTCTCGGCTCCCCGTAGACTGGTACGCGCATCCCGGTACTTGTAAGTTCACTTTGATGATGATGATGATATTGAGTGATNGGCCCGTTCTTCTCCTCTGAAACAACTCTCCGAGCGGGTGGTAGATTCTTGACTATTCATAAGTACCTGTTAGGTTTACATGAACAAAAAATTTTTGACTTTGACTTTGATTATTTAAATGAAAGTATCTGAGCGACCGAGTTTTGCTCGACGTCTTTCGAGTTTGTGTAAATATGAAATATGAAAATTTCTCACAGAAAAAAATGCTTATACTCATATTTATTTCCAATAATAAATATTTGGATGCATAATTATATATATCACTTAACATACAAAATTTCATAAAACTCGTTAAAGATATTTCTAAGAAATTAATTACCTTCAATTTGATTAATATCAAATTAAAGGTAATTAATTTCTTCATCCCTGCGAAAACAGTAAAACTTAGGTTGGGATAATTCCCAACCTAAGTTTTACTGTTTTCGCAGGGATGCGACTGTTTGGCGGATTCAGATTATTAATTGCCATATATCCCATAAACGCCTCACAAATCCCGTAACGACTGTTGTCATCCAAACACCTTCATGTTCGTATAAAATTAAAATGTTTGGAAAATCAAACATGCATGACTTATAATGCTCATTTAATTCCAGTTCACTTGAGCAGTAGCTACTGTGAAAAATATGACGATTGAATGAGTTACAAAACACGAGGTTCACGCGCACTATTCATTATAATTGTTGCCAACCCTTAGATCTTTCTCACTTCATATAATTATTGTATACTTGGCACACGAAACGGAGGCTTCGGCCAATATAATTATTGCGCTACCACATCACAGCTGACGTGCGCGAAAGAAAAAGAAATCGTATATACATATACAAAAGTCATTGCTAAGTTTTTTTATTATTAATAATTAAACGACACAAAGTTAGATAGCGATTTTCAATACAGTTCTTCACTGTGACAAGACGGATCTCTTTTTTAAAAAAAGGTCTTAATTAATGGGTATTTTCTCAAGTTACCATATTGCTGGCTTTCAGAACTTTTACGTATTTTGATATTTATTTCGAATACCTAACATTAAATCACTTTTCGTTGATTGTATAATTAATCTCCATTAAATTATCTATAAAATGGTATGCAAATTATCTTAGTTCCGTGAACGAACAAGGAAACATCAGTAAAACTAGTTGCCGGAATGAGGCGCATAAAATATTTCAATCGTAAAGCACTCTCTAACGTTTCGGCATTATGAGTCGTGCAATTAAATGCAAGTTTGTATTAAAAAGCTTTAAAGATTTAAAAAATCCTGCCACTCGAGCCTAACGATTCATCCAGGCATTTGCGATTTGTGCATCCTTAAAAAGGAGAGTTTGCCATAACCTGTGGAGGTTTGTTGCCATAAGCGTGGGCTTGGCAAGCGGTTTGGAGATCGCAGTAGATTTTGACTGAATATCAAGATAACGCTGTTGCCCATTATCCTAATACATGGTTTAACTAGTTTTCACAGAATTTACGGAAAGAAATGGAGAGAAGTTTTTATTATGTCGGTGCTACAAATACATATACATGTAGAAATATATAGCTAACCATAATAATCTCTGCATGTTTTGAATAGGTTGTCCTTATTCGTGTGAAAGGTAAAAACTGAATAAAAGTTTGATCATTGTTTTTGTAGCCGACGGGACGAGGGATGTTGATAAGAGAAACGTTAATTCCTTGTTTTGTCTTAAAAACGTGTCCAGGTTACTTTTCCAAAAGAATTTTTCTAGTTCGAATGACAATCAAAAGTGACAAGTTTTTATTATTTTTTTTGTCTCGCTGGACGCGTCTTTGAAGGCCATTTATTAAAGATATAAAACCTTATTCTACCGTGCGTCGCCAACATTTTTAATAAGTATAATCTCTTAAATAATATTATACTAAGAAGTAGATACTACCGTGACGTCATCTACTATCATTGAATACTATACCTCCATATTCTGCCTTATGTAAACAAACTCCAAACATTGTTAATTAATAACCAATATTTCATCCATAATGCTAGCTTGCTTGTTGTTAAACTTAATCTTAGTTTAAGTAGAATCAGAAATAATTTTGTTATGCTATTCGTAATTGAGCACTATGTACATTCATTTCAAAATGACTCAAAATTTAAATACTTCAATGTTAAAATATATCACTCTTTTTATTTTCAATTTTAAGATATTAGTCTTTCGATAGTAGTTTCCTGATTAATTTTGTTTTAATCGGTTCTGATGCCGTACACCTTCAGATGTTCCGTATCCGAAATGAAGGTCAAATTGCATTGTTTCCCGAATTTTTTGTAAGGTATCTGATATAAGCATTCCATGCCGGCCATTTCTGCTGCGTGTTGAGACCTGGTGCTGGTGAATATACCGCCAGTTGCACGAAATCCAAGAGCTCTAGAAAGATTTATTCTGAAATAAAATGAAATTAGAAGAATAAAGTTATCTATAACTCCAATAATAGTTTTATGATAGTTTTACTTTTTTATACACTTTAGTGTATAAAAAAGTAAAACTATCAAGACTGTTACTGAAGCTAGGTTGGTCTTACGTTTACTATTTCAAGGAACTAGTTGTGAATCCCATGGGAGAGCACAAGGGTATGCAGGAGGATACCAAATTATTTTGATGGGTGAGAGTAAATTCTATAAATATAGCTCAGTTAAATGTAGATAAGTCTGTTAAATTTTTGAAATTTAAGAAAATGGCGGCGTCGTGGTTTGCCACCCGACACGTCTCGCTTCCCGCGGGGCCAAAAAGTGGGCTACGGATAGCTACTTTGCTTGTAACAAGTGTAATGATCAGTATCCCCGCCTACCATGCGGAAGACCGAGGTTCGATTTCCCGCCAGAGACCCAGGGAAAAAGGTATGATGTATGATTTTTAAACAAATTACGTAACTGTGTTGTAAAATGTTGGAACCGATTTGTAAAGAGCTTATGTTTTATAAATATAACTATATAAACCAGATAAATCAGCATGGAGATATTTTGGCGTTTGTACACACAGTGACTAAAACCGGTATAAACCAGTTTGCGCTAGTTACCACGCGCCTCGCACCTGCCTATAAAGGTAAAATATATGAGCCGTATAGAATCAAAGGCGGCTATCTCTCACTTTTGGCACATTTAAGCTCACACTGCAAAATTCAAAGTTTTAACAAACCGTAATAATCTGTTTGTTTAAATTGATTTTGGCCATGTTCATTGGAAAATCAACACCAAATCGTGATTTAGTTTCAATGACGTTGACATAATAAAAACAAATATTTAATAATTGGTGGTGTAGTGGTTTTAGACACGGCTTACGATCGAAGGGTCGTGGGTTCGAGTCCGTT
>WUAW01013987.1:94426-112930 GCA_017165845.1 Thaumetopoea pityocampa | reverse complement strand
GCGTGCGTGCGTGCGTGCGTGCGTGCGTGCGTGCGTGCGTGCGTGCGTGCGTGCGTGCGTGCCGCGGCAGAAGCCGGCGAATGCCACTAAATAAATAATAATAAACAAGTGTCGATTGCTCCAAATGTGATTTTTAAAATACACTATAGCCGCGGATCCTCTATCGATTAAAAATTATTTCATGTCAATAAGCTTTAGCGGCGGCAATAATCAAAATTACCTAAAAAATATTGCAGCAAATTTATAGATTATATGTATTTACACTAGGCCTATCAATAACACCTGTTTCGGTAAGATACAGGTAAAAACTATTAAACTGTCATTTATGCAGGTTTATGAAATGTAAATAAATATGAATGGTTAATGAAATGTAATAATGGTAAAATACTAAAATAAGTAACTTACGAGTTTTATTGCAGTCAGGGACGCAACACTTCGTAGAAGTCATTTTGTATAAATTGTTACATGTAGTTAAGCAGTACAGTAAAAATCCACACAAATTATAAACATGCCGGTTAATCAAAATATGGACCACAGACGACGAATATGAATAGATACTCTTTATATAGATTCGCCATTATGAGCAGGCTAAAGTCTTTTAAACCATTAGCCTTATCTAATTAACTTGCATAAATTTTATAAATTCTTTTTCTGACAGTTATATAGTTTTCAACGTCCTCCTTGTCTAAAATATTCTTATAATTTTCAAAGATTCTTAAGTCAGGTTTTAATTTCAATAACGTTTTCTTCGTTTTAACATTCAAATGCCGATATAACACACTTTATTGCTTCTTGGTAATGGTGTTCAAGTCAATACGACGTTTATCACGTTGACTAGGCGAATTCAGGAAAGAAGCCTTAGTCTTGAACCATACGGTCACTTTATAAGGTTAATCATAGTTTTATTCCATTTTTTCAATACTGTTCATGATTCAATAATCAATACAAATAATATATGCAATTAAACAGTACCAACTTTATATATCGGTATAAACATCACAATAATACAAATCATTAAAATAATACTTCAGGTGATGCTTCACTCGGGTTGCCGCTAAAACTATTAATAGATGATAACTCTGAACATGTTTTTTATAAAATTAGGAGATATGAGACGCTCGAGGAAGGAAGTTCATTGATACAAAAATATTGCTCTTTCGCGCACACAAATACACCGCACATTATTTTCTTTTCTCCTATATATTATAAATTTTCCATGAACGTGTATTTAAACCAGATATTGCAATATAATAACAAAAACAACTCCCAATGAAAGGTTTTAAAATATTTATATTTTAAATAAAGCAAAAATATATTTAAAATATAAATTATGCCACTGTTGATTTAGTTATATTCCACGAAATTAATTATATTACTATCAGGTCAGTCCAAAAGTTCGTGCGCATTTCTGGGAAATTTTTAAATAGTGTACATAAAACACAATGTAATATTTTAATCAATGATATATTTTCCTCGACTATCTACAATTTCTCGCCATCTTGCAGGTAGCTTCTTAATTCCATTGCTGTAGAAAGACTGGTTTTGATGCAAAAAATGTTGAAAGTTCATTTCGCACATCCTGTTCAGAATTTAACTTTTTTCCGAGTAAAAAAATTTGTAGGACACGAAATAAGTGAAAATCACTTGGGGCAATATCTGAGGAGTAAGCAAGATGCGGTAAAGGCTCCCAATTAAATTCAGTAATTCTTTGCAGCGTTGTTCGAGCCGTGTGTGGTTGAGCGTTGTCATGAAGAAACAACACTTTCTTGATATTCACTAATCGCGGGCGATTTTTAATCAACTCTAAGTTGTTCACTGTTAAAGATTTGATTTGGTTTTAATAGTTCATAATAAATCACACTTAAAAGTATCTTCTTAGGATGGAAAGACACTTTTGGAATTGGCTGCATATGTTTATCTGTCCACTGTCTTTTTCTTATGACGTTATGATAAATAATCCATTTTTCGTCATCACCGTTATCATCATCATCATATCAGCCCACAGACGTCCACTGCTGGACGTAGGCCTCCTCCAATGATCACTACATCGAGAGGCTATGGGCCGCCTGCATCCACTGATTGCCCGCGACTTTCACCAGGTCATCGGTCCACCTAGTCAGGGGTCTACCCGTATTACATTTTCCGGTTCGGAGTCGCCACTCCAGCACTTTAAGACCAGCGTCCATCGGTTCTGCGAGCTATGTGCCCCGCCCACTATAATTATAAACAGAACACCGTGTATACTATTAATTTTTATCGCTGCAGATCTGGCAGATTCGCCACTCGAAAATAAAAAATATAACACAGGACGTTTGTATTTATTATCGACATTCATTTTCTATGGGTACTAGTATGCGTCCGATCTTTATGAAAATTGGTGACAAACTGACTAATACATTAGTCGAACGACGACAAGTTTCGACAGGTTCAAAATCTTATTGACCTGGTAGTGAGTCACAGCGAATCCCATGCATGCTTTAATGCGCACGAACTTTTGAACTGACCTGATAAATGAATATAATAATTAATCTTACGGCCAATAATTTCTCAGAGTACATTTCAAGTACACACTTACCAAACTCTTCTTTCTGCAGTCTTTCCTTCTCAGCAAGCTCAGCGGCGACCCTCTCGTTCTCAGCGCGCATTTCTGCAACTAGACGCGTCCGCTGTTCTTGATATGTCAGCTCGAGCTCTAAAATCTGCTTCTCAAGTCTAAGGAGATATTAAAATAAGTTCAAAAGCGTAGGTTAAACAGAGTTAAACGGCGGAACATAGTGACAAAGCTAAATGCGAATCAACGGTCAAAATATTATATCTGAATAGCTTTCTAAAGACTTTGTTTACATCAACACTTACCTAGAACTCCCTAATTGCCTCTCCTTTATGAGTGCAGCTTCCTTTTCTTCCTCCAGTCTTCTCCTAAGCTCCTCTAACTCCTGGGCATGCTTAGCTTGAGCCCGTCCCATCTGCTCCGCGTGAGACATCTTCAAGTCCGATACCTCCTTTTGTTGCCGCTCGGCCATCTCTCTCAACTCCCCTTCTAAGCCCTTCACTGTCAATTCCTAAAATTATATTACAGGACAACTAAGTTAACATCATCACCAACCCGTGCAAGTCCACTGCAAGATATAGGTCTCTTCCGTTCTCGGCCATTTGACATCACCCTTAGAAGCCAACTATGACCACTGTCATGGAGACACCAGTTAGGCATTACTATTATGTACTTCCCAAAACACGGAAAAGCCATGGATATATTACAGTGCTCGTCCAGGTTACGAACCTTAGACCTACAGATCTGAAGCTGAAGATACAACCACATCACCACCACAACTCTTAAGGCTCCGGCGACAGTGAATTCAAACGTTTCTTCTAGAACAATCGTAATACAAAAATAAATTTAAATTATAACCTTTAAGAACAATGATTATCAGGGTTTTTATACAGTTATTTACTAACAAAACGTATTTTTTAATTAGAAATTAATTATTTTTAAATAATAACCTTATGAAAACCTACATAACCATTGATCGACTCAGAATCTTAGTTTAAAAATACTGAACCATGTTTTGGTTAGTAATTGATTTAATATTACGATTGTATGGCAAATTTTAATGCCGCCAGAGCCTTAAAGTTTATACACAAAAGGTTAAAAGGAAAAAAATCGTATAGTGTGGTAAGGCGGGTGGCCTTACCACACTATACGATTTTTTCTTTTTTTTCTATACGATTTTTATACAATATACATTTTCTATTTCTTTTTTCCATGTTTATATATTTCTTATTATATTAGTGCGCAATAACGAGCACTCTATCCTATTCTATACCTAATGCATTTTTATTGTCAGACAATGTTTAGATGCATTACATTACGTTAATTTATTTAACATGAATGAAATTTAATTTGAGAAGTGGTAATGTGGTTTATTTAAATATTCTTGCTTAGTTACCTTAATTTTCTCAGCTTTTTGCCTCACCCAACGCTGTCGTGCTACCTGTAAAAAAAGTATAAAACCAGTTTATTTATTTTACCCCTAATAATAGTGCTTTAGGTTCATATTTTTTAATATTCTTGACATATTCCATTAAACATTCAGTCTAGTCACTGATACATTCAAAAGTGTGATAGAAAATTAAAATTCGTCGTGAATTTCTTCAGTGTGAAATGACAGAAACATCTCAATAAATTAAGAGTTTATTATATAATAAATTTTTTTCCGTGTATTATATTTTACTTATATATGTATAGAACATATGTCTATTAGTGTATTATTATATATAGGATTTAAATAGGCACGTTTCATATTCCTGTATTTTACATCAGACACTTCACCTACCTTATGATAGCACCTTAGTTCCAAAAGTGGTCCAGGTGGACACCAAGGGGTTCACGGGAACTCGACGGGGGTCTACATTGGCGTACGCAAAGTTCCATAGTTAGATCTAATGTTCACATTTTTTGTCGAGTTTTGGGAATATGGTAGAAATGAACCAGCTAAATTTTAAAAGTGGTCTATGAGAAAAAGAAGTCTGGGAACCTCTGATCTATAAGGTCGACTAGTAGAAATGCCTTAGGCATTAAGTCCGCCTATATGCCATTAGTATATGAAGTGTAATTACGAGTAGATAAACAGTAGAACGACTGATCAGTTTTAGAGCGACCACCTTGTGTTGGTTTTCAAAATACAATCATGTGTCACGTTTTCGTTTCGTATGCGTCGTTTTGTATCAAGTTTCATAAGTGTGCTGACGGACTTCGCGGATTGAAGGGAGGCCGTACAGTTGCTGTTAACTACTGAATATGAGAATGTTACGGAAGTTTATCGCACAATAACTACAAGAATTTATGGCTACAATAGGAATACGTAGTTGCAGCAAAACAGAGTACAATAGTGACAGAGATGTTCCCGGAAAAACTAATTTCTAAGAGAGGCGACATTACGTGACCGCTTAGGAGCCCAGATTTAACGCCAACAGATTTTTATGGGAGTATTTGAAGAATCGCGTATACACATACAAACCAAAAATACTTATTCAATTAAAAGCAAAGATTAAAGAATAGATGTCTACAATCCCACGGCCTCTTTGCCAAAGAGTCTTTGCGAAATTCCGTGGACGTTCAGAAGAATGTCGAAGTCGCGTTGGTGGTCATTTAGAAGACATTATTTATGAAAAATAAATTCCCGTCTAGTGGCCATGTTATAAATAAATCGTTTTTTAAATATGTGGTATAGTTTTACTTTTATCTTGTTTTTAAATATTTATAAATTCATGGTCCACCTGTATAAATAACAAATGTTAAATGTCACAAACGCGACGACGGAACGCGCCTAATTGGCTGAGCACCGCATATTGTTGCTCATATGAGTAAGCGCGACAGAGTACAAAAGAAAAAAATGAAACAATCGATATTATCTGTCGAATTTCTGATGACATATCACCAAGGATTTTGTTATTAGCAACTATTTCGAATAAATGATAATAGAAGTTTAGTGATTTAAATTACTGGCCTGTTGTGCGGCGACCATCTTGTCGTGCTGGTTGCGTAGTTCTAGCTTGTAGCGCTCCTCTAGCGCCTGTGCGTTGCGCTTCCAACGGTCCTCCAGCGATCGCCGTTCGTCGACCAGCTGCTCGATGCGGTGATTCAACGTCTTCTTATCGTTTATAAGCTAATGGAAATACAACTACAATTTCAGTACAATTCTTACATTTGGTTTTCTTATATTCGTATGTTTGATACTCAATTACTTTAAACAGATTTGGATGAAACTTGGGATAACGAATAGAACACACACAGATAGAACATGTTCTAGATTAAAACCCAGGATATTTTTTATTACGGTTATAGATCCCGTGGGATAAATATGGATAATTATTAATATTATTTTAACCCTTTACACAGGCAAAGACGCGGGCATTGGTGATAAAAGGCCATAAAAGTATTTAGTTTTAATTTTTGTTATTCAGAAGAATCTTATACTCAGTGATCGACTTTATTTAGCCGCGTTTTTTTCATCAACTTTTAACCCCCTCTCCCCCTAGTGATACATGGTGAGGTAGTTTTAAACTAACTCCCCATAACCTATCCAAAATCACGTGTATTTTTTGGTACAAAGTATATTAAAATCAAGCGCCGTTTTCCGCTTTAGAAATCGCACGTTCAACAATGTGACTTTAAGTGATTTTGTCCGGACCCCCTCCCCCCTCGAGCCTCACGTGATTAATGGACGCTCTCTAGGTTACGGAGATCAGGATAGTGCTAGTACAGAAGTAAATACCTGATCAATGAAGTTCTGATGACGTTTGATGGTTTCTTCGCACTCCTGTTTCACTTTTGATACATTTCTCAGCGACTGTTTCTCCAAGTTGCTCACTTTGTTTATCATCTGAAATATTTATATGTACTGTCGTGAGTTACCGTCATGATCAGTCCGTGGCAGTCCACTGCTGGA
The DNA here is from genome assembly GCA_017165845.1 of Thaumetopoea pityocampa. Taxonomy (NCBI): domain Eukaryota; kingdom Metazoa; phylum Arthropoda; class Insecta; order Lepidoptera; family Notodontidae; genus Thaumetopoea; species Thaumetopoea pityocampa. Next base: position 106,481 of record WUAW01013987.1, on the reverse strand, counting down.
CATGGTAATGCTCCTTAAAAAGGAGGGATTTGTCATAATCTTCACGCTTAGCAGTCGTCTTGAAGATAGCAGTAGATTTTGATTGAATATTATATATTCGATGGATGCAGGTGGCTATAGACCGGTCGCGCTGGAATTCGATTGGAGGCCTATGTTCAGCAGTGGACAACTACGGGCTGAAATGATGATGACGATGAACAGGACAACTCTATTTAAAGGATATACCATATGAACCAGTTAAGGAATGTACCAGGATAATGGGCAATAACATTTTTCTGTTATTTAATGAAAATCTTCTGTGTTCTCCAAGTTTTCTTGGCAGTCTTCTGCCAAGCGTGGAGATTGTGGTAAAATCCCTCATTTTTAAGGAGCCTCCTCCTTAAAAAGCATGTTCACCACTGGATTTTAAAGGACTGCTTATGATGGTGAAGGTATAAGTAAATGGTTCAGTGAGGATACGACGGCAGTGTATTCAAAACTGCTTTCGAGAACCATCATAATACCAAAATAAATTTTAGTTAAAACATATTTCAACATTTTAACATTTCAAGATTTGTTGTTTTTTTTAATTAGTAAAATTCTCTTTAATAAAAGCTATAGAATCTAGATAAAGACGGTTCGATTACGAATCTTAGTTCAAAAATATTTTGATATCACAATTCTAAAAGGAATGCTTCTATCGCCGTACACTTAAATCTACATAAAAACATTGTGCATGAGGTTTAAGATTAATAAACAAATCTTTGACCTTAGTGTGTGTGTACCATCAATTTATATTAAGAAAACATATATCAAATAGTTCTCACTTGTTCTTTATGGTTGGCCAAACTCTCTTGTAGCAGTGCAATGCAGCACGATCTTTCCTCCAACTGAAGCGATGCTGTTACCAATCTCTGCGCTAATTCTGTCTGCGGCAACTTCAATAAAGCTTCCAATCTGAAATATAGAAATTTAATCTATTTATTGGTGGCAGTCCTTGCAGTGAACAATCTCGGGAGAGAAATATTATAGTAGTAGTCAACATCAATCACCTTTCTGCTACAAAATAACGGCGGCACATATAGAATTTCATACATTAACTCTTTAGCTGCCGATCACGCGTCGGCGCGTGATGTGGCACAATGTTAAGAAACTAATCACGCTTATTAATATTATTTTAGCACATAATATTTTTTTTATCATTTTTCAATCATATTTGTTATAAGTAAATGGCCTTCCGGGAAAACCCATATCTACGGGGAGGCAATAACTCTCAACATATCCTCACATGTGGCCGGCAGTCAACATGTTAACCTATAATTACTGTGGCTCGTGAGCAACTTTATTACCGTCCCTTTTACACAGATGCCAATGACGTTACGGATGAGAGCGAGAGTATAAACAACCACAGTAGGGCAACAATCAGAGTGCCGCTGACTAACTTCAATAAAGTGAAATTTACCGAATGAATTACAACTACATATAAATCCTTGGTATACACCAATCTTTGGTAGACACCAACGTACTCGACGGAGAAGGAAAACTTCGTGAGGAAACCTGCATGCCCGCATTGGGTGTGTGAAGTCTACCAATTTGCACTAGGCCAGCGTGGTAGACTATGGCCTAATCCTCCTCCTGTTCATTGGACGTCCGTGCCTCTGTAGTGGGGACGATTATGGACTGGGAATGATGATGACAAATCTTTGAACGTTTCTTTACCACAACTAAAAATCAACTTTATAACACAGTGTTAAAGTTAATAATTTTAGGTAGACAGACTGATGCGCTCGAAGCGGCAACGAATTGGCGTGAAGTATGTTTATCGCTATTGATCGGGCGACCAGGTACATTGTTGAATCTATGAATGATGACGTACTGTACGGTTGGTCTTATTTATGGAGATATTGATATCGAGACTGAACAAGAAGTTTGAATCAACATCCTAAAACCAACTAAAATAAATGCGAAAATGGTACAACCTACATTTTATTTCACAAAAATGTACAATTCCTATGGTGGAAGCATTAAATCCTACATGGATATAAATATGTATCCTACATGGACTTAGCCGCGAACAAATCTAATTGTACCTATCATAATATGTAGTAGTCGGGAGTTAGTACTTACTTAGGAATAGTTTGTGGTGTAGTATTTGTGACGACAGATAAAGCATCATTTGCACTTTGCTCGACTTTTTCCAGAAATTCAAATATTTCCCTGTAAAAATAATTGCCATTTAAAACAGTTGAAGACAAATTGAAAACGTACTTAATTGAGTTAACCTACTATTGTATGTCATGTAGAACACAAGGCTTCTATGACAAAATAGCTCTACACGATTTCACTATAACAAATTCCCTGCTAAGTAGATTGAATTGCGCGCACAAATCAACTGCTGACTGAATGAAGCTGCGCGCCCGAAGCACTGCAAACTAAGATTTTATTCCGAGGTCAACCAAGTTGTCCAAGTATACAGACATACTCTCGTTCAATGCATAATAAGACAATCCATCACTAAGGTGAACTTGACATTAAACGAAAGCATTATAGATATAGTGAATCACTTTTGCTTTGAAGGGGAGAATAAATTACATCAGCCCGCTACCGTGTAATTGACAAAACTAACAAACAAAAATGAATCCAGGAATCAACTTGTCTTGCCACTGGAGGGTGACCGTTTTCTTGCACAAGAAACGTAGATTGTATTAAAAATGTACAAGTAAAAATAACTGCTTCTTCATAACTCCAACAAGAGTTATCGCCGAACTTGTTTGATCGGGGTGAAGAAATCTCTTAAAACAATATTCGATTACCTCTTGCAAATGTTTACAACATCTATCGTGTACGCTGTATTGTGCTGCAAAACTATGACCGGGCGACCTTTCAATTCACTATTTGTTCCCCAAACAGCGACAAATTATCCTAAATAAACATTTAATTTTTGTTACATACCGACACGTTACGAATATGATTCACTCGTTGATTTTCGTTAAGAATATTGGACTTAAGAAACTATAATCTATTACGACATTAATGCAATGTAATGAACGACAAATTAAAGCTTACATAAAATTATCCTTCGGTGAAGCACTGTGTTCTTCTTTTTTGCTTTCAGTTTCAGCGAGATTTTCATTTGTGACTGCAGTCACTGGATTATCTCCATAGCTCTCAATCTCTTTTAACATCGAGTAAATATCTAACACTGTGGACTTGGGGTTTAATTCTTTTAAAACTTGTGAATCATTTTGTACTGTATGTACAGTCAAAGGCGATCTTACCTCAGGTTCTACTTTTTCCTCAAGAATACCTGAGTCTGTCTTAGTAGTTTCTTTTACAGATTTCACATTCTCAAGTTCTAATATTCGCGGTGAGGGCGCCGATAAGGACATCCACGAATCAACATCTTTATCATTCTGGACTTCCTCAATCCTAGCGCTTTGTGGTGTCCGAACAGTAAACATATTCCTATGAGTTTGGTTTCGGAGAGCAACCGGTAAATTACTATTTTTAGTGGCCTTATTGTTCCATTCATGTTTGTAGCTTGCTGAAGTTTCCTCTGAAGTAGCGATGCTTAACTTTTTATCAGCTTTTCTGAAGTTTTTACTGTGTATGTTTTTATAATCACCCTCTTTAACTTTTAAATAATTTTGTATAAGTTCTTTAGTTGAAAATTTTGATACATCTCTTTTATTTTCTAATGAAATACTATTATTTTGTGGAACATCAGATACATAAGTGTTTTTTAAATTGCTGGAGCCATCTTCGATGGTACTGAAGTTAGTTGATTCTTCAAACATTTTGTCTATATTAAGAGGAGTAGGAGATATAGCATTATCAGTTTTAATATCTTTTAGTGTTAATTCGTGAAGGCTATTTATTGCTTCCAATTCTTTCTTATAATCTTCAATAACTTTAGATGTATAAGCTTTGGTAGTACTATTCACTAGATACGGCGGGTAGTCTAGATTTTCGTTCTCCTTTTCTCCTTTAGTGTCACTTAAGGATTCATTTGCACTTGGTATTTGTACATCGCATTTGTTTGGCGAATTTTGAGGAGGCAAAGCAACATGACCTTCTTTTTTTAAGAAAAAATCTTTATAAAGTAAACGACTGTGATTCAAAGGCTCACTCAATTGACTCTTTTTATCTAATGGGAAAGTTCTACGGTAAACTTTGTCATTACTAGAGGTGGAAATGCTATCTAAACTCTTAGGTTGGTCTTCAATATTGTCTTGCGAAATTGATCTCTTAAATAATGATGTAGTTGGCAGTGAATAATTCTGTTTATAGCTCTTATCATCATTCTGTCCGCTATCGATATAACCAGAATCTTTTGATGAAGAGTCTGTATGTATTACTGTACTTGAAAATGTACTTTTGTATGAGTCTATAGGGTGAGTGCGGAAATCGTCGTAAAAGCTTGTATACGTCCTAGGTTCACTTAGAAAGTTTCGAGATATTTTGTTGTAGTCCTCATCTTTAATATCAATTATGTATGTATTTCTACTTGTATGGTTTTCATCTTTAATGTCATGTTTACTGATTTTATCCTCTAAAGAATTTTCAGGTGACAAACTTGATGTATTTTGTGAAGGAACACTTTCTAGATCCTGTGCCGATTCCTCTTCCACTAGAGAAAGTTGTTGTTTAGTTAACTGATGGGTGTAAGTATCGATAGCCTGCTCTACTTCAGACTGTAGATTAGGAGTACCATAAAAATTATTTCCATGCTCAGGAATCTTCTTATCATGAGAATCAAGAGGAATGAAGTAAGATTCATAGGATCGAGTTTTGTATGAAGGAGACAGACTTCTTTCATGAAACATATTTTTATTCCTGGATGGTGGTGATTGAGATCTGTGAATAATTTTCACTTGTAACCCATAATCTTGATTGTTGTTATCTTCATTAATCATACTCTCCGTAGGTTTACGACATTTTTTTGCTATATTACGATACTTTAAAAATTTATTTGTGTTATTATTTTTATTTTTAGCTCCTAGTTGAGCTTTTGCTTTAATTTTAGTTCCTAGACTAATATGAGTGTCTTCAGAACCATAGTCCGAAGCGTTACAACAGAAGTCTTTGTATTTGTGAGACTTTGTATCTGTTGTATTTGAGACTTTTAGTAAGTCTGCCGTTGGTGGCACCACTTTAATATTAGTTGGGGAATCTGTAAAAGAATTGTTCATATGTTAAGTTGATAGTTTCAAAAATGTGTCAACAGTGTAATAAATATAACTGTATTACTGTTACTGTTGTAGGATTGTAGTAATTCGGCACTGAATGCTTTTAATAGGTGTCTTGTTGAAGAAGCATGATCTTTAGTGTCAGCTGAAAAAGGCCTTTTGTATCTTTCTTGGGTGTCCTATAAACCGAAATAATTAATTAGTATGCATTGTTTACTTTTAAATAACCACTGTAATAGATTTCTACCACAGTATATCGCAGATTTTGTTTCAACCAAAACTTGAAGTACACAATGTATTTTTTTTTATTTTATCACAAGTATCATTTGATAATGATATCAGATTCCACTTTTTTTCAAAGTTTTTGTTCTAACTGATCATGTTATCTGTGGATACATTAATAAAATTTAAATGATTGTTCCTTTTTCAGTTTGGCTTGGGCTTAGATTTATTAACTTAAAAAGTTTACCAATAATCACAGCAATTTATTTTAAGTCTCCTAATAAATGCAGTTACTAGTAGTTTTAATGAACTCGGTCAGTTCCTATTATATATTCTTCCTAAGTACATAAATGCACTTTTTAAAACAACTCTTAAAAGTATAAACATTTTAAAAGAGTTGAAACTACCAAACTGTTAATATTAATTCGAAACTCAATATATGTACTGATCCAAATATGCTATTATTAAATTATTTCATTTTAAATGACAATCCATAGGGAGCAAAGTTGTTTTTCAGATGCTTGCAATTTATTTACCAATCTTAAATATACAACACCTAAAAAAAGGAATAAAAAATATAGAATGATAAGTAAAAAAACATAGTAAAGGCTTTTCAATTGCCAATTTTGTTTCAAATTTTAGTGGGTATTTCATGTGCAAAACATGAGAAAAAGAAATGGGAACATGCAATCAAGATATAAGACAAAAATAACAAATTCACTAAGTTTGCAGGGAAATACTGGCACACCAAAAAGCAGAACCTGAGTCTTAAAAAAACAACCATATTATGATGATACTGACTCATCTGAATGTCACTATTAGTTGAAGATATCCATTGGCAAAATATAAATTTATAAATTTTGCAATATATAAATTTTGCTTCCTAGACAAATATCCTCTACATTATTGATATCCAAAGTGGTCTACATCAACCCCAGGGGTCGACGATGACCTGTAAGAGGTTTACACCAACTCTCAAAATCCCATTTGATGTTGATAAATTTGCAAAAATTTTATAGGTATTTTTTTACAATAGTGGCACTTTCGCTTATTTATTTGAAATAAATTTCAATACATAGAGGACTCACAGCCATTGTAAATTTTAAAAATCCCATTTGGGGAAATCAGCACTTTATATTATTATTTATTTAGTGGCACTCGCTGGCCTCTGCCAGCGAGTGCCACTAAATAAATTTAGTGAAGAGAGCATGCTGTGGCAGAGGCCACAGCATGCTCTCTTCACTCGCTTGGCTCATGCATTTCTACAGCAATCTAAGGCTCCTCCTCGTTTCGCTCATCTTTTAAATATTTTTTTTCTCGAAAGTGGTTGAATTCCCCCAAATCAGATATCGATTAAAATTGATTTCAAGTCAATAAGCGAAAGTGTCACTATAGTAAAAAATTACCATTTTGTATTAACTATGCTTTGGGGGTCTACCCAAAAGTAGAAAACATTATAATCCTCTGTAAGACAGAAAAGTTTGAGGACCTCTGCTTTACATCCTTAATAATGTAATTAACTAGCTCTACTTAGTTAAATTGCTTGTTATTTAGTTAATGTGCTCACTTATTAAAATATCAGTTCATCCTTTATGCCCTTATTATAATACAAAACATAGACTAACCCCGGTAAGTACTACAATAATGTACTTTATACGACAAACTAATAAATAATATTATAATTTACATAGTCCGTGTTTTGTAAGTAAACTTCTAAAGAACTAACTTCTGTTAGACTTTGCTTATTGATAAAACGCGTAACTATTGGTTACGTAGAACTATTTTATTTCATATTTTTGGCCTTTTTTGTGAAAATGAAGGATATTAGGGCGAAAATATAACATCTACACTAGAAATTCCACAAAATAAGGAGACGATACCAGTGTAATGCAAGTGTCCTGCAGCGCTGATCGGGGTCTATTTTTAATGTATTTTATGTCATCTTTCTTCTTGCTTCGGCTCGACAAATTTACAGGCGAGCCAAGCAGCCGAAGGTTAGTGTTTTCCTTTGACATTTCAAATACAGAAAAGGCATAGATTTATTAAATTTATGCCCACCAGAAACTATTATAATGAAAACATTAACTATTTATTGTCATTATGTCAAAACGTTGCTAGGCAACCCAACTTTTTTAATTTCGCCCTATCTAGACGAGCTAAAGTCTGTTATTCCATTTAAAATTGCTTGATTTACTTATAAGTTGCATAAGATCTTAGAAGTTTGACTTTAATGCGATGATTACTGCGTTGACTATACGAAAAATGTTCGATCGCTTATTGTCAATTATTTAAAAAACAGGGTCATTTAGCATTTTAGTCATATATAGACGTATATTAGTTACAGTATATTAGTATATTTGACAGTATGTAATAAAATAAGTAATGTAATGCTTCAAGCACCTAATCTTTTCCTTGGTTCCTATTTACCCCGGAAAACGTTACTATTCACCCCCTCACTCATATCTAGTCACCTTGAATTGGAGAAAAACAAGTGTTGCACGTGTAAAAATATTCTATTTTATTTAGTAAGACTAAAAAATCATCAAAATGATATATGAACAACTTTAGGAAAAAATAATTTACATTGAAAATATTTATAGTTATTCAATTTTAACTAACTATATAAATTTTGTATTGACTAAAGACTAGCGGTAAATATCAAAATAACAAAACGTGACAAATGTATTGACGTCATCGATAAAAATACAGTCGGTTCATATATCATTCGGTTGAGAAATAACTCTCGGGGGAGACGAACAGAGTTGATTTTATTCAAGTAAAACCTTTGGATATTAGCGAACGATATTTTTCCCCAAACGCGTAGAACCGTCCGTAAATTGGTGGAATTATTACATTCTGTAACGCAAAAATTAGGCTTATCATCATTTTGTGTGTAAATTGTGTCGATTAGAAATAAACAAAATGTTCAGCGGAATCGCAGGTGCGTATTATTATTTTTCCTTGACAAAATAAAATCATTTTGTACAGAGGTATTGTAAATACTTGTTATTTAAAATACTTGTTGATAAAATTAGTCTTGGTAGAGTTTGCTAAAATTTTGCACATCATAGTGTTTAAGTATATACACCTTGCATGTTTAAAATTTAATTACATACATTTTTTATCGCATTTTTAAATAAAACAATTAAACAAAACTTCATTGATATGGTAGAGCTCCCCATAAACTCACATTTTAGGTGCTGCGGCGCTACCTGTACATTAATTAACCGTATATTTAATAACAATAGCGACATTCTCAAATTAATGTAAAATTCTCAAATAATTACACAAATTCCGCTTCGTTAGCTCCCACAAACACCTTATTGATACCATAAGTAGGTGAAAAAAATGTCAATAGAAATTACGACTAATTGTACAATGTAGTCAAGAAAATTATAACGATTTTTTAAATGCCCACAGTAGTTAATATACTCGTATTCCCAGAAAAGTACGTACGCAGTTGCAGTTTTAGCATTCTGTTCTGTAACAACTTTAGACAAATCAGCACCCACGCTTATTATAGATCATATGAAGCTTCCCACAAATCCGTAACAAAGAATACTCAGTTCAGTGGACGAATATCTTAACCCTTTCGAAACGGACTTTTTTTAAAGGGGCAGTTTATATTTCTTATACTTCACATTACCTTTGGTGGTGAATTTATTCATTATAATAGGGTAAAAAAAAGAATGATATTTTATAGCATGGGACACAAATATGTCCCAAGCTGTAACTATAACCTGTGCATACAGGCACATAATAATAGGTAATAGATTAATCTTATAAATATAAACTAGCTTTGGCCGGCGGTTCCGCCCGCGTGAATGTTGGTTTTCCGCTACATAGAAATCCCGTATCAATTATAGATTAATATAAAAAGCACTGAACCACTTTTACTTGATCTCTCGTACCTTAACGGCGGCTACTAAAACAGGTATCAAGCTGTACCTTCAATTCTACTGGACCGATTTTGATGAAACATGCCGCAGTATTTAAGTCGGAATAGTACCTTTAAGACTGTAATAGTTTGACAAAAATCTACCCGCGGGTTTTTGCGTGAAGCTTGAAGAAACAAACAAATAAACAAACATCAACGGATTTAGTTTCAGAAGCCCTTATTTAGAAGATCTGAGTAGTTTGTTTTTAATTATCTTTGAGTTTTGAAAATTCGACATTTAACAATTTTAAAATAGTATGGACTAGCTTTTGCCCGCGGCTCCGCACGCGTGAATATCTGTTTTCCGCTACATGGGAAATCTCAACACAATCATAGATTTATATAAAAAAGCCGTAGAACTATGTTTACTTGACCTCTCGTACCTTAACGGCGGCTACTAAAACAGAGATCAAGCTGTAGTACCTTCAATTCTACTGGACCGATTTTGATGAAACATGCCGCAGTATTTAAGTCAAAATAGTACCTTTAAGACTGTAAAAGTTTAACTAAAATCTACCCTCTGGTTTTCGCGTGAAACCCGAATAAACAAACAAACAAAACAAACATTTGGTTTCAGAAGCCCTTAATTAGTCGATCTGAGTAGTTTATTTTTAAATATCTTTGATTTTTAAAATTTGTCATTTAATAATTTTATAATAGTATAGAAAAAGATACAGATGCCCATTCACAATGAAACAATGTGCAAGAAATTTTAGTAGATTGATAATTAGCATCTACGATTAAAGTTGACTGGGATATGTGTCCCAACAGTGTCGAAACATTTTAAGGGTTTACATTTTAAGGGTTTGTAATAATATTGTTACTTGCCTATTTCGGAGAATTGTGTGTAATATGTCACAGCATCTCAATTTTAAATATCTCACCATATCTAGAATGTAAGTTTTGAAACACAATGCAGTAAGTAACTCGACTCTTGTCTGAAAATAGACCAATTAGCATGACTTCGCTGTGCAAATCAGCTTATGTTCACGCCGTGCCGACGCTGTTTATTATGATACACACGTTCTACGGGTGAATTTATTATTCACACTATCAAATTATAATTAAGTTGTTGTTTCCATATTTGTGATTATCATACATTGACAAGTAATGATGAATTATGGTCAATTCGCTTCTTACGCTTTCGTGTCGATTTGGTACAATTCTGCCAACATCTGATTTTGCGCGTGTCATAAACTTTGGAGTGGTGGGCGTTGTTGAAATTTACAAGTTCGATAAAATGAAGGAAAATCCTTCGACTAAAACAAAAGTTAGATAATATATAGTCCTATATTATCTATTCAGTACTATTAGGAATAATTCGCTTACATTGATAATGAAGATGCTTGAAGTGATAATTGATCTACACAATAACTATCTACAATTACAATTAAGCTTTTTAGGAAGCAATTCCCTACAGAAAGCGTAATGCGGGTAGACCCCCGACTAGGCGGAACGATGACCTGGTTCAAGGTCACGGCGATCGGTGGATGTAGGTGGCTTGTAGCCGCGCATTGTGGCGATCATTAGAGGATGCCTATGTCCAGCAGTGGACGTCTGTGGGCTGATATGATGATGATGATTAATTACAATTATATGGTGAAATTGTAACAGCCATAGTATAAAATGATTCGCTAGTTAATATAAAATGGTTCGCATTATTTCAATTGAAAAACAAAAAGAAAATAAGTCAACAAAACTATGAACCATCCCCATACAGCCACCAAATGTATTTACCTATATTAAACTAAACAACGATTATGGCCTCGCACAATCTATTGGGGTTAGATTCCATATTTTTGATCCAAATGGGTCAGAACAAATTACGGAAATACCGTTTAAAAATATGGCCACGGGATTTCAAATTGTTGCCGTTCTATTGAACTAGGTTATTACCTACAGGATAAAGTGGTCGTGAAACGACAACGTGATATTAATATCATTAGATTGATTGATGTAAAAAATGCGTAATTTACCGACAGATGGCTTGGGCTGGATGCTCCTTTGCTGCATTCGCAAATCTATTTATAGTTATTACTAGCTTTTGCCCGCGTCTCCGCCCGCGTGAATGCCGGTTTTCCGCTACATGAGAAACCCCGACACAATCGTCATAGATTTATATAAAAATCCTTATAACCACTTTTATTTGACCTCTGGGTACCTTAACGGCGGCTATTAAAAAAGGCATCAAGCTGTATCTTCAATTCTATGGATCGATTTTGATGAAACATGCCGCAGTATTTAAGTCGAAATAGTATCTTTAAGACTGTAAGGGATTAACCAAAATCTACCCGCTGGTTTTTGCGTGAAGCCCGAACAAACAAACAAACAAACATCGATGGATTTGGCTTCAGAAGTCCTTAATTAATCAATTTGAGTAGTTCGTTTTTAAATATCTTTGATTTATGAAAACTTGATATTTAACAGTAGATTATAAAATTGTTAAACGACAAATTTTATAAATCAAAGATATTAAAAAAAAGAGAAAAACTAATCAGATCGACTAATTAAGGGCTTCTGAAACCAAATCCGTCGATGTTTGTTGGTTTGATTGTTGGAGATTCACGCAAAAACCAGCGGGCAGATTTTGATCAAACTGTTACTATTGTGTTAAATGTACTCTTCTTCTTGGTGTTATTAATCCCCGCTTCCATTACCACACTCCGCCTTCCTACTAGGTTTCCTCCACTTTGCACAGTCTACGATATCTTCAATTGTAAGTCCATCA
>WUAW01013987.1:54120-67135 GCA_017165845.1 Thaumetopoea pityocampa | reverse complement strand
TTTTTTTTGTTTTTATTTTAATTTAATTTTACATATTTCAGTAACGAATCGTGAGAGAAAGAAACAAACAGGTTCAATAATAAATCAATCAGGTTTTTTTTAGAAAAGTGATACAAAATTAGCAAAGCAAATTTACTATGTCGAACATTTCACGGTTATTTTGGGTAATAAATAAAAATTATCGATCTTTGATTATTTAGTTAATAGATTTGTTTTTTTAGGTTTTAATGTACTATTCGTCGACTTTTATTTTGAACAGCGAAATTTCCGTACGGGAAATGCTTGAATATGGATTTATTTCAATATGCTAAACGTAAATAGAAAATATTTCAAGGAAACCCGTTACTAAAATCTGCGTTCTCTTTGAGAATAATCAAGAATGTATAGAAAGCAGGAAGGATTCCTGCAAAGCGCGAGTTGGCCTGTGAGTCGTGCCAGACTTCTACTGCCAAAAAACACCTGGACCGACACGAGCGGGGCGCCAGAATCATACATCTCCGGTGCCCTTCTGTGCCTCGCTATGTTTAGTTTCTCGAAGGGAATATTGGATATGCATTCCTGCCACGCTTGTTGCCTTCCTTCCGTGGATCGTTTTGTAAAGACGCTTTGGGTTCCCGCCCCTCACGCACAGGGGCCAGACATTTTACTTCGTACACATTGATCGAGTAATTCTTTATTTTTATTTATCTATAATATCTACTACGACGTTGAGTCCCAGTGTTAGAATGACGACCTCGAACCGTTAAGCGTATTGTGGATTGCCCCTGACTACGATCGTAGATACGACGCCGATGGTGGATCGATGACCAAATGAAAACCGCGGACAGTCAATGGATGAAGGCGGCTCATAGCCGCTCGATGTGGCGAACATTAGAGGAGGCCTATGTTCAGCAGTGCTTCGGCTGATTGATGAATATAGTGAAACCGATAAATTTATTTTAGCAAAATCTATATATACAGACGTATATAAATCTAGTGACGAGGCATCTTTATAAGCCGATACCCGCGGGCGCATCCCGCGCTGTAGATACAAAAATATATCTACCGGCGTGGGCCATTCAGTTGGATATAACACGGTGCCTGTCACAAGCGCATTAAACTTGTCCGCGTGCTGTTTCAGCAATGAACTAAATTTAAAAAATAATCAATATAATAATAATATAAATAAAATTTTAAAAAATACTAATAATATAAATGAACAAAACTGACGTGTTATGACCCTACCAGGCGAGAAAGAAACGAGCTATTCCGAGACGGCTAAAGAAGAAAAAACTCTAACACATACAGATACGATTCATATTAGCTTACACGCGCAGGGCGAGATGTCTAGTAGATTAATGAAAATATTAGACACGTAGGACCGTACGAACTAAAATGCGCTTTATAGCGTTGTCGCCAGAGCCTCTATGTAATTAAATTTCTTCACGGAGTGCATCTTCTGGTTTCTTCTGTGCTCATGCTCATATAATCTGCGCAGTGTTTATAGTTCACAGTCAAAAACAAGTGAACATTCTAAAATAACACTACATTACAGTCAAACAGTTCGAAGTTTCGAAGCATAGCGAGTTTGACCTTTGTTTTAATTACTTCGACACAGGTTTACCCAGCTATAATAGGCAGAGAAACAGAACACTTGGAGTCGACTAATACCTTGACCGAGCTAATTCTGCCATGAAAATCAATAAGTGGGTGGTGTTTTGACCATGGTTCAGTGGTAGTGACCTTGCTTATGTGGTATCGTCATAATCTCTATATTTTACCGAGGATGTTGTGGAGATCAGCTAAGGGAAATACCAGGATAATGGGCAACAGAGTTATCCACTTCTCTTCAAAAAATCTACTATATAATAAAATCTACTTCTCTTCAAAACATTTGCCAAGTATTGAGATTATGGCACACCTCTACTTTTTATGGAAGAAGCCCAGGTTCAGCAGTGGATATTCAAAGGCTGATGATGATGATGACCCTGCTGTCTGTGCCAATTGATCTCGGGTTCGAACCTCGGTAGGGATAAATAGGTGAGGAGCACGAATATTTGTACCAGAGTCATGGACGTTTATCTATGCAATTTATTAGTATTTATCTATATAATTAATTTAAACATAATACCCAAGACACAGGGAATCCTAATTTGGGGCTAGATCTTAACTAAATTTAGTCTCTCCCTATCTTTTTCTAATGTCAAACTCCATTAGCCTACATTTCTGTTAAACGGTTCAAAAAAATGTTGCGTTTTTGCGTATCTTTACTCCGTACATTCCGAGATCGCGACTAAATCTTTCAATTTTGACGTATTCCGTTACCGCAGAATTACCACTGACGTCAGAACATCTCTTTCCTTTAATAATGCAAACATCAATTGAAAAATGATCTAATTGGTACTAGAATATTTTTCAATTTCAACTGGTATGTATACGCATACTACACACATGAAATAACAATGTTTGTTCCAATCAATCAATCAATTAATTTATTCGTCAAACATATATAAAATAGAAAAGTAGACAATTTTGATATATAACCCACTATGTTTTCCGGAGGCGTACAAATTTTAGAATTCACCATAATGCAATGCAGAAATTACCTACCTACATTCACATATAAATTTATATGTTAATTACAAAAAGTCATTACGTATATACAGTCATTGTGAAATATGGCAATGACATAATAGCAGTTCATCATCACCTGTCCCTGGAAGCCCACTGCTGGACATGGGCCTCCCCTCATAAAGAAGAGATATGGCGTAACCTCTACGCGGAGTAGGCCTTTTGGAGGTAGCAGTAGAAGTTGGTTGAATTGCAGGATAACACAGCTCTCATCATTCTCCCGAATCCTTTAATTGGTTTTCGCAGCACAATTTTTACCAACTCATCAACTTCCAATATGTATTTGAGAGCTGGAATAGTGCTAATTAGTGCATTGGTGGTAGTTATAAACATGACTTACGATTGAGAGGTCGCAGGTTCGATCCCCGTCCCGTACCACTGAGTTTTCTAATTCATATTGTAAACACCAATGTACTCAACGGAGAATGAAAACTTAGTCAGGAAACCTGCATGCTCGCATGGGTGTGTGAAGTCTACCAACCCGCACTAGGCCAGCGTGATAAATTACAGCATAATTCCCCTTCTGATCGGGGGAGGTCCGTGCCCCTGTAGTGGGGACAGATATGGACTTGGGTAGATGATGATGATAGTATATCACTTTGAAATATTTAAATTCCTAACTGTAGTGAAAACATTGTCGACTCTTGGGGGTCAATATTGATCATTTTGAGTACAGGTGGATTATATGTACTCATTGAACGCAAAGTCTAAAGACAAAAGTCTGACCAGTGTGTCCTACCAGTCATGACATACGGTATCGAAGCTTGGAATCTGTCGGTGCGACTAGTGCACGAATTCAATGTTGCTCAACGAGCTATGGAAAGGGCAATGCTCGGAGTCCCTCTGTTGGATAAAATACAAAGTGAGGCTATCCGACAGAGAACTTAGCTGCTCGAATAAGTAAGCTGAAGAGGCAGTGGGCTGGTCACATTTGCTGCAGAACTTACAATCGTTGGAGCATGCGAATTCTGCAGTTGAGACCGCGTTTGTAAACGCAAACGTAGTGTGGGACGTCCCCCATGCTATATGCAGCGACGAGCTGCGGAAAATAGCTGGCAGCTACTGCACGCGTGCAGTCGAAGATCGGGCTAAGTGGCGCGCCTTGGGTGAAGCCTACGTCCAGCGGTGATAATGATGAATGATGATGATGAACTTAATTGCTACAGAACTGTTTTAACTAAAGTCAGATGCCAGTAAATATTTTAGAAGCGTACGTTTCCCAGAGAACTAGTTATAACCAAGCAGCAATTAAATTAATAAAACATGTTAATTTTATAGGTACACACACATACACGTAGAAACAGATACAAATAGAGATACACATACACACATGTTTAGAACAGGGATGACAAAACATACAAAATACAGTGTAGAATATGTGTTAAACGAATGCAGACCTTCTTGAAAAACTTGATATTTAATTTTCGCGACTATGACCATTTATCTGATTGCCCATCCCAGTTCAAATGGTTAAACGTTCGTCAACGTACATTATACTACACACATACATACACTCACGCCGGTATCCCATAGGGGTAGGCAGAAATCACAGTTGGCTACATACTTATCTTTCACTGTACACTGTCTTAACTAATTACCTATTGGACCTATGTAACCTAAAATTAAAAAAAATTGTACCTTCTATTATTTATCCGATTGCAATAAAACATAGTCTAAATCCTTTGTTCGTAAAGTGGTCCAGGTAGACCCCCAGGGGTACACGGGAGACTCGACGGGGGTCTACGTTGGCGTACGCAAATTTCCATAGTTAGATCTATTTCTTCACATTTTTTGTCGAGTTTTGCGAATATCGTAAAAATGTTCCTGCAGGGGGTCCACCGGAACCAGCTAAATTTTGAAAGTGGTTTATGAGAAAAAAGTCTGGGAACCTCTGGTCTAAATCCTATTCCAGACTATAAGCAATATATGAGCGAAAACCCCGTCAAAATACATTCTGTGGTTTTTGCGTGACCTTTTTTCAAAGAGACAAATAGAGAAAATTAAAAAAAAGCATGTTACGGTCGTTAAAATAACGTTTATATAGATAAGGAAGTATGTCCCAATTAATTTTACCATACAGATTTGGCCCAGTTACAGTTTTGTTATAGTACTAGTTTTGGCTGCGAGTCTAAATACTCGTATATGCTTGACAACCCTAAGTAATACACCTTGACCGAGCCGAGTTCTGTTATGAAAAATCGATAAAAGAGGCGACGCTATGTCGACTCGATTGGAATATACCCGTAGAATAACAAGATATCGTTTTATACATACATTCACTTGAAACACAGTTGTTAAATAAATAAAAATGTTTTTGCAATAATATATAAACACGCCTCATGCATGCCTTTATTGTATCATAATTTATATAACATAGAATATAGTGACTCCTTCGTGAGGGTGCTTAGATAATTTATACTATTATAAAATTGTTAAATGTCAAATTTTCAAAAATCAAATATATTTAAAAAGAAACTCAGATCGACTAATTAGGGGCTTCTGAAGCCAAATCCGTCGATGTATGTTTGTTTATTTCTTCGGAATTCTCTCAAAAATCAGCGGGTAGATTTTGATTAAACTATTACAGTTTTAAAGGTACCTACTATCCGAGTTAAATACTCCGGCATGTTTCATCAAAATCGATCCAGTAGAATTGAACATACAGCTTAATCCCTGTTTTAGTAGCCGCCGTTAAGGTGAGAGAGGTCAAGTAGAAGTGGTTCTTAGGCTTTTTATATAAATCTACGATTGTGTCGGGATTTCCCATGTTGTCGAAAACTGACATTCACGCGGGCGGAGCCGCGGGCAAAAGCTAGTATAATAATATAATAAAAATTAGTATAAGAATAAAATATAATAATAAGTATAGACCAAATTATAAGACGACACAAAACGAGTTTTATAGATTTATTCGTGATAACTGTGAGTTAGCACCGATGAGCACATAAATTCACAGAAACGTGTTTATAACTGATTTCTGTGATAACTATTTGATATGCGCTTGCGTTCCCAAACAACACTGAAGCGAAAGTTGTTTGGCTTATGACACAAATTCGTCTCAGTTTACGGAAACGTGAGATTGAAATTACAAATGAAACTTGTTACCGCAATTATTAATCCCTTTTTTTTGTGTAGGAAATGCCTTAAATATACCATTATGCCGAGGGTACGGCACAAAGCTTTTGTGAGGGTTGCACCCACTAAAATCTAAACGGCATTCTTCTTTGGCCCCTCTGCCAGACCGCGGGAGTTACGCGAACATACGTCCGCAATGCGAGCGGGCTTCGTTCCTTCTGCACAGACCTTACCTAGTTGTGCTTACTCTGTTCTCCGACTCCTTTATACACTTATTGAGCCTTTTTTTGACCGCATACCTCTAACAGGTTATGGAGGACTCCCATTCATTAAAACTCTCCGGGTGATTATTTTTCACCCAATTTGCTGAAGCTGTGTGGTCACGATACAATTCTGCCACGGCTTCGGCGGGCTTTGGAGGTGGTTCCCGTTCTTGGGGAGTTTCAAAAAAACTGTTGTCTCTATTTAGGCGAACATGATGTGTGTTGCTGTCTTAGTCCTGCGACTGATCGAGTGTCAAGTTGCACTACTCGTTGCTCGCAGACGGAACCTTACGGTGGTCGAAGGTCCAACACTTATTAACCTCTAATCACTTGTTCATAATTATGTTTGTGCATTTATAACCTGTATAGTGTTACCTATGCGAGACGAGACTTAACCAGTCTTGTCCTTGCACCGGTAAATCAGGTTTTAGTATTGGTATTGTTCTTACATATGGTACAATACATGGTATTGCACTTACTGCAAGCATCTCACAAGCCTTTCGCGGCCTAATCACTGCTAGTTCTGTTTTTAACAAGTGAATCAATGTAGGTCTGTTCAGAGTTTATAATATATGGAACTAGTTAAACCTGCGGCGTCGCTATGTGATGGTTATGATAATGATTCATAGCCTGTTTCCATTCTTGGTATACCAAGATATATAAACTAAAAGAAGGAAAGACTGGCAGAAAGATAGGATATATCCTATCTTTCTGTCAGATTCCTTGCATGCAATGATGATTTCTTGCATGCAAGATCAAGACTGTTTTTTGGCAATACTAAATCCGAATCTACGCAGTTTTATATCGCGGACGCACTGCATGCAATTTATGGCCAAACTAATTGTCCGAAAGCAAACTTAATTGCGTGAGTGGTCGACCGTAACAAAGCTGTCTACTCGATTGAATTACGTATACAAATTACTCGGTGACTGATAACTAGTGTGGCAATCTACTTCGTTACATAATATCACGCATCCTCAACAGATGGCGCAATTCTTGAATGATGACATTATTATAGAAGTTTGATAGCGATTTAGCGTATATACAATGTCTGGACATCAACCTTTGCGACGGACCGGTTGGCGTCAGGCCCCGTCAGACATAACACGCGTCTAATTGGAAGAAATTCCCTTTTCCGATTCTGTCACTCTTATCACAGTTATAGCTAGTTACCATTACATACATTACCATTGATCATTAATCCCGCTATAAGTGGTGACCCGGCGTGTTATGAATATGTAACCTTCTCATTGTAGGACACCACGAGTAGATCACGAAACGTTGCAGGAAAAGACCAAGTATACTAATCACTGTTCTAAATTACAGGGGCGTTCCGAAGCCTCGGCGAGAAGACGGCATCGCTCTTCGACCGTAAGAAGAAGGACGCCGAACAGATTGCCGCGGAGAAAGCGCAGGAAGCGTCTCACGTCGTAGAAGACCAGATCAAAAAAGCAGGAGAGATCATTGGTGGGGCTCAAAAGACTGCTGCTGATACCGCTAACACAGGTCAGTTTGATGATTGTTTTACTCCTCAACATATACGCCTACAAATTTCCTCGACGGCGCGGTGTCTGAACTCTGCCCATCCGCATTATGCCAGCATGGTGGATTATAGCCTAACCCCTCTCCTTTTGAGGGGGGACCCGTGACCTGCAGTGGGACAGCAGATAGCTTCAAATGATGATAAAATAAACTTTATTACCACTAGAGTACGTGGTGGTCTAGAAGATTATAGACCCAGTCTTTCTGACGTAGAGGATAGGACGTAGGACCACAGCAGGCAAACTGAGCAGCTTGCGGAACGTAAGATTCCTACCGACTAACTCTGCGGTGATCTTCCTTGACATATTAGAGGAACTTCGGGAGTCCTAGCCATCTCAAGAAGCCGCGGTTCGAATCTCGACGGTCTGTCTTTCAAAATCATGCACGTTCTACATTTTTGGTGCGATGTGCCCAACGGAGAAAGAAAACTTGAAACCTGTATACTCGCAAGGGTGTGTGAAGCCTGCCAATCCTATATTAGACAAAAATGGGATGGAGTACACCTGATAGATAGAGCGAGTTATAGAGTACATTTTGTTGTACACCAATTAATAAAATCTCACACATTGCTCAAAATTATAAACTTGATTGATGATTAAACTTGATTGATGATGACATTGTACATTGGACGGTCTTATCGTAAACTGTAATCTATACAAACAATTATGATGCTGAGAAATATTTTAATCTAAGCGCGAATCAAATTACACGCACATAGGGGATCCCTTCTGTTACGGGAATATCCATGCCGTAACATTCAAATATTAAATGTACATACATACATACATGCACTCACGCCGATATCCCATAAGGGTAGACAGAAACCATAGTATATACATACATACATACAGTCACGCCTCTTTCCCATTGGGGTAGGCAGAGACCACTCCTTCCACCTGCTACGAAGTTAACCACTTTTACTTGACCTCACGTACCTTAGTGACGGCTACTAAAACAGGAATCAAGCTATATTTTCAATTCTACTGGACCGATTTTGATGAAAGATGCCTTATTATTTAAGTCGGAATAGTACCTCTAAGACTGTAACAGTTTAACTAAAATCTACCCTCTGGTTTTTGCGTGAAGCCCGAACAAACAAACAAACATCGACGGATTATGTTTCAGAAGCCCTTAATTAGTCGATCTGAATAGTTTGTTTTTAAATATGTTTGATTATTGAAAATTTGACATTTAACAATTTTATAATAATATAGATTCCAATCTGCCTAGTGCTACAAAAAGTATCAGAATTATCCTAAACAGACAGGCTCTTAGTCTGAGGACGAATGGACCAAAGAGGGAGAAGAGAATGAATCCCATATAGGAATTTTTATAGTTGAAATATGAAATAATATGAGAAGTAGGTTCCGGTACAGTGACTGTGAAGAAATAAATTATCTGTCATCATTCTAACAGCTTCCGACGCCAAGCACTCGGCGATCGACGCCCTCGACAAAGAACTCTCGAAGGTGTCCCTTGCAGCTGGTGAAGCAAAGGATGCGGCCAGCAGAGCGGTCGCGGATGGCAAGAAGGTCGTAGACACTACTAAAGGCAAGTCAGATATATGATATTTATGTTGGTATTTTTAGTTTCTATGGGGAATATCTTAAAACAAATCATCAATTTTATCTGGAGATGGCTGAGATAATAAGCCTCACTTTTAGTCACTAGTCTGTGCTTCTACAAGATGTATTAAAATTAAAAATTCACTAAATTTTCGATAAAATGTACAGTGTTACGTTAACATAACGTGTTTTCCCCCTCCCAATCAGGGGAAGTACGTGCCCCTGTAGTGGGGACAAATATGGACAGGGGATGATAATGATGCTGAACATGTTTTTTTCAGTCATCTGAACTTGACTGAGGAGGTCAAACTAGTTGTAGTAACCTTGACACTTACGGTGCCACTAACGGTCTCCTAGATCCTTTTGTATAAAACGCTAAAGTCTCACACACCGAACGTATGCAAGCCGAAGGTTCAGCGGGCTGACTCATGAAAGTATGGTAAAAGTACTGTTGTTAAAGATCAAGTTAAATCTAAAATGGTGGGTTGATGCACTAACAATAACATCATTACGTCTCATCAAAACATCATTTACTTACATAAAAGCGAGCAGAACACGCGTGCAAAGACAAGAATAAGACTGGAAAGATCTGTAGAGGCATTTATAGCACGCGCTTCGACCGCTCATTCGTGGAACTTCGCTATAGACTGTTAATTTTGAAAATAAAACACTTGCGTTCTTTGATTTTTCATAACGTGCTTCTAATAAGTTTGTATCAACATTTCAGTTCAAGATAGTAAGATCAAACTCCAGATTATTTGTAATTTTCCAAGAGCAATTTTGTTTTTTACAATAATTCAAACAATTTAAAGCGAACAGAAAATATTGAATATAATACATAGAATGTATGCTAGCGAATGAATTCTCTGTTAATTACTGCAGTGTTCAAGAATTTTCATCTTTAATCAGTCTCGAAAATTAAGATCGAGTACTGATATACTGATCTCGAAAATTGAGATTACTGAGTAATGATAGTCAGTAGAAATCAATTCTGATGTAACACAACTTAAACTAAATTTAGACTGTCCCTATCTCTTTCTAATGCCAAATACCTAATCGAGATAGCAAACATTTTTAGCGAGTACCAACCTACGTTTCTATTAAACGGTACAAAAAAATATTGCCTTTTTGCGTATCTTTAGTCGGTATTTCCGAGGTCGCGTCTAAATCTTTTAATTTTGACGTGTCTAAACGAAACTCACAGCACCAAAATTGTAGCTATCCCGTTTTAGCGTTTGACATTAGAAAAGAGATAGGGAGAGACTAAATTTAGTTGAATTCTGCTACCGCAGAATTACCACCAATTTTCACAATTACGTGTACATCAATATAAAGCAAAAAAATATTTGCGGCTATATATTATTTGTACAGTTAGTAAATATATCTAGTTATAATGGTGCCGATTCCGTGGTAACAGAACTTAACTAAATTTGGTCCTTCCCTATCTTTTTCTAATGTCAAACGCCAAAACCAGATAGCTACAATTTTGGTGCTGTCAATTTCGTTTAGGAACGTCAAAATTAAAAGATTTAGACGCGACCTTAGATGCTCGCTATAAATGTTTGCTATCTCGTTTTGGCATTTGATATTAGTAAAAGAAAGAGAGGGACCAAATTTAGTTTAGTTCTGTACAACAGAATCGGCACCATTATTGCATAAAATTTTAATATTAGTTTAAAGTCACATAATCTAGTTTAAAATATTTATACGTTACCTCTTTGAGTGATTATTTTTCTTTTTCTTTTTGTAAAATTTTGCTTCTACCCCCCACTTTAGATACGCTGGCGACCACAGTGGACAATACTAAAAAAGCTGCCGAGTCTGCTGTTAATACAGCTAAAGGTAAGTTTTTTCATATTAGTCAATACCTTTTTTATGAAATATAGCAAATACAGCATAAAAGCTAATATTTACTGATTTATTTTAATAGATTCATTATCTAGGTAGATCAGAAATATTATAAATGAAGTAATTATGTGCATTATGCACGAGTTTAATCACGACAACAACCTCTCAGTATATTTCTGGTCAAAGCGCTTTCTGTATTATTTCTTTTCTGTCTTTCTTTCTTTCTGCACGTTTTCTCAAACGATATGCACAAATTGTAGATACTATAAGTAGCACAGTCGAGGGCACCAAGACCGCTGTGCAATCGGCCGTGGACACGAGTAAATCGTACGTGGAATCAGCGAAAGGTAAACACTCTTCACATTCACATTCCCTGTCGTCGTACCTTTCCTGAGGTGGGCGGGTCTAATTATATTTCTGGCATGCATCTCTGTGGAACTCTCCGCTCTATGCTTTTGTTATACAATCAGTAACCTACTTTAATTTTTTATATTTAATTCTATTTTCTTTTTATTAAAAAATGTATGGAGAATGAAGTAAAAAAAACCACTTTAATTGATTTTCATATATTGTACTTAATTAGGATAAAAATTACAATTTCAGTGACGATTATTCAGAAACTGTTTTTAATATTTTATGTGCGTTAATTTTAAAGCTTTTGTTTTGTTTTATCATTGTTTCGTAGATACGATAGTTAATGGATTCCACGGTAGTGTTGATAGAGCACATAAAGGCGTTAAATCCGCTAGTACTACGGGGCACATATATGTCAACGAAGTTACAGGTACCATATTGTAGGAATAGTCCAATCAATAACACGTTTCACCTAATTAACCTTAAGCGTCTGGTACATGGTCAAATTTATCGGTTAAACTTGTTTATCAAGCTTCATGCTGTTATAGAGCATTCGCCGCAGATATCAAATTATTTAATATAAATACAAAATTACCATAAAAATGTAAAATTTGAAGACCTGTTATCGGCTGCTTTACCATTCCTTTAGTGTTCCATATACGCATATGTATAAGGGCATTTTGTCTATATTACAAAAGTCATGTTTCTTTTGGCTAAAATTTGCCTCTATTTACCAAATTAAAGTTTATATGTAATTTTTACTCAATTTTACGGAAATCTTGTTTATTTTTCAGAATGATCAATAAAAGAAATAAAATCTTAATTTATATATTTCCTTAAATTGTTTTAATAAATAACAAAACAAAGAAGTTCTTATTTTGTATATAATATCTCGAGGTTTTAACATCTATTCATGTTTCAACTGATTTGAGCTATAATAATAACATGTGATTTTTAAATAGCTGTCAAAATATAACTGTCGATAATTGTTTGGAGTATAAATAACAGCATAAGTGACATGTTTTATACTAGTACTTCTGATAAATTCCGTAACATTTTCCTAAAATCCGTAAGATTTTCTTTCTAGTTTTTTTAAATTCTTGATTGTTGGAATGCTATTTACAATAAATTAATGTGCATTTTGGTATCGTTTGGTATTCATCCATAAGACAACATTGATACTTTAATTTTTGACTAATTGTTTTGTCTTTGTCGGAGATCTATGTAATCCATCCATGTGATTAATCCATAATATATCGATGTTTGCTGTGTGGCGCTGACGTAAAAACAGCGTCACTCCATTTCCTCCAGTGCATGCAGTGATTCTCCAAGCATCCACTGGATAAGAGATGTATCAGGATAACGAGTAGCATTTATCCTATTATTATATATATCTACTGCGATTTCCATTATGCCTGCCAAACGCGAAATTTATGACACATCTCTCCTTTTTTTATGGAGGAAACCCATCCCAACAGTGAACTTCCAACGGCTGAGGATTATAATGACATCAATATTATAGATACAGTGCCTATCACGGTATAAAACATCGTGGACGGTACACAAAAAGCCACAAACAGCATTTAACACTGAAAAAGTTTCGTTACAAATGCTAAAGGTAACTTGGTTAGTGAACATCAAGGTAACGTGACACTAAAGTTTTCATAGTCCGCGGTCATTTCTAATCTATTCGGTGGCATATGGAAGTTTACAATACCAAAGTTAGTGCTAGTGTGATATACATCACACTAGCAAACT
>WUAW01013984.1:29088-40203 GCA_017165845.1 Thaumetopoea pityocampa | reverse complement strand
GATACAGAAATATAATATCGAAACATATTATTATTTTATTATTATCTCCGTGTAAATTTAGTTAATAATAAAGTGGCACTCAATCTTTCCGTGGATGTTTCTTAAGTGTTGACTGAAGTATCAATTAGTATTGTTACGTTGAGTGGGTAGAGGGATTGGAAGTAAACAAGTGCTAGCGAGAGCAGAGATTTATTATCTTTACATAGAGACTCCGATACCGGAGCGCAGAGTCTCGACGCGCGTAATATATGTAGCTTCGACACTTACACTATAGTCCGTTATGCATGCTACCTGCGGCACAGTACGACTATTTACCACTATAATATCACTTTACCGAATACCAACAATTTCATAATTTCTCTTCAAGTTCAAATTTTTCACTTACGAGTATTGTTGCGTTATTTCCACTTTTATCTTCTTGTTCGTTTCTTAAGATAGTTTTCCATTGAACGGCCGGTTAGGTGCGAGGTTACAAATTAAATTTTAAAATGATCGTAATCTATTGCTTTAGAATTTTTCATTATTGTTCCATACATTTAAAAACAAAATTGACAGATTAAATTCTATAACAACCTTTATTCTCAAAGTACTCGTATTATGAATTAATCAAATTCTGATGGCAACCCAAGTGAAGGATCACCTAAAGTTTTATTTTAAGGTTTGTATCAGTTTATTGTGATGTTTGATATATAAATTTGGAGTTGTTCCATGCATCGATCATCAATAATCGTGAACAATATTGAAACATCTGAATAAAATCATGACCTGTATTGCAGAGACCGTATTTTTTCAAGGTCATAAGCCTGCGAGAACTTTTGCGAAGTCAACGTGACGATCTTCGATTTAACGTCAAGTTTCCCAAGAAGCAATAAAATGTGATATAATCACATTTTGCTGTCAATTTGAAAAAATATCTGATTTCAATAATGAAATCTAAATGGCAGCAGTGGCTATGAATAAATAAGTAAAGCATCCGTTTTCTGGCGTTAATAGATCTCGGCTTCGATTCCAGGTAGGGCCAAAATTTTTGTTTGTAACCAAAATAGAAATATCCCACAACATCATTCTATCTATTAATATCATTATCCCACAGTAATATTATTTAACGATAATTCATCATTCATCATTTGAGACTATCTACATACTGAAATAATCAAGCAAAACAATTTCAAAAATAATTAGAATATACCCAACCCTTTTTAATTGCATTAATCACGAACTCTCTTTGTATATATATATTCCGAACGGTTGATAACTAAATTTAATTAAAACTGACGATAAAGGTAATTAAAACATAATGAGTACATTTTTTAAATGGCTGCTTCCGTTTATTCTGTGATTTATATAATGTTAATACATAGATTGTTAAGCTCTCAAACCTTTAAAAGAAGGTATTGTCATCATATCCTCAGTGCATATTCGTCCCTACTAGAGGAGCACGGACCTCCCTTTATCAGGAGGGGGGGGGGGGGGTTAGGATGGCCTAACTCCCCTTCTGATAAAGGGACCAGTAGATCACGGGGTCTACCACGCTGACCTAGTGCGGATTGGTAAACTTAACACACCCATGCGGGCTTGCAGGTTTCCTCACGAAGTTTTCCTTCAGTACATTGGTGTCTACGTTATACATCGTACATGAATTAGAAATAACTCAGTGGTACAGGATTCGGATCGAACCCACGACCTTTCGATCGTGAGTCGTGTCTATAACTATCACACCACCGATGTATTTTCAATACTATTTAAAAGAAGGTAAAAGTGAGAAAATTATTATCACCATCATGAACCCAGATCATCAGTAGATACTGACCCACAGTAGGGCATGGGCTTTCTCTTATAATGAGAGGGGTTAGGCTCTATTCCAACCACGCTGGCCTAATGCGGGTTGGCATACTTCACATGTTGTCCAGAAAATCTCTAAGCAGTAGGTATACTCGCGATGATTTCCTTCACCGTTTGAAATCTTTAAAGGTTCGTTGGATTCGAACACGAGACCTAAGACGACGTGCATGGTCATACCACTTGAGTATATGCTTGGGTATATATAAGGGTATAGGGTATATTTTTATAGAACGCTAAACATTTCCGAAATAAAAAGTACCATATTATTATTTAACGACTGATTGGTAGAGTAGCAATGACCTTGGTTTCTGTGTCAATGAATCCCGGATTCGAATCCTGTTAGGTACAAACTTTGTGTGATATTTGAATCCGAGTCATTGACATATTTATCTATTTATACATTGTATTTATCTACCTACATAATGTACCTGTGTCTGTATACAGACAGGTACAAAGTATATAATAGTTGTCTAGTACAGAACTCAAGATACAGTGAATCCCAGTTTGAGACTAGACTAATGTGTGTGAAAGTATACAGAATATTATTATTACTCTGTAAGAAGTCTTCTATATGCCCGTCAAAATCGGTTCAGAGAAAGTATTAATAAATTATAAAAAAGCATTCAGCTGCCTTGAACTATTTACAGGGCTTTTTTATATGAGTTTAAAAGAACCTGACCACACTTCGATGTACTGAGGGCTCAGATAAGATACGGGTTTCGGCCCACAACCATCAAAACAATTCGACGTTCTCCTACATGATCCTTGTGCTCCACCATAGCATATTTGCCTAGCATTGGTTGCCATGGTGCACTCACAGACCCTCCTAATATAATTACTGCATTTACTTCATTGTTTCTGCACTACTCAAATATGGACTGGCAAGGAAAGCACTCGGCACTAAGTCCGTCTTTACATATGTATATAATAATCGCAATATCGTCAAACGTTAACGTCATAGATGCTTCCATAGACAAATTCTAGATTAGAGACCACGTACTTACAAATATGCAGCGAAGGACAAATTTTCCGCTTCATGCGCTTG
The DNA here is from genome assembly GCA_017165845.1 of Thaumetopoea pityocampa. NCBI lineage: Eukaryota > Metazoa > Arthropoda > Insecta > Lepidoptera > Notodontidae > Thaumetopoea > Thaumetopoea pityocampa. The sequence goes on along the minus strand of WUAW01013984.1, from coordinate 37,316 downwards.
GGAGCAAGAAACTTAAAATAGAAATAAGTAGCACGGCACGACTTTGGAGAAATCTACCAGTATATCCAGCAAGGAGCGAAGTGGTATTGGTTGAGAATGAACAAATATTATTTATTTAATCAAAACTTCATATACAAACGTATATCGACATCATCATCATCATGAGTCCATATTCATTCCGTGTAGCACGAACCTCTGATAATGTTAATCGGGAATGGGATTAGGTCGTAGTCTATTACACTGGCCTAGTGCGTGTTGGTAGATTTCATATTCATAATTTCATTAGTTTCTTCACGAAATTTTATTTCTCTGTTTAGTACATTGGTGGCTATGTCATGCATCAGTTTGAAATAACCCAGTGATGTAGGACCGGTATTGAACTTTTGATCACGAGTTATGCCTATCACTACTGGACTAACCAAGTATATGACCAAGTAAGTAATCAAGTATACGAGTATATGGTAAGCAGACTTAATATCTAAGATATTCTCTACGAGTTGACCATAGCGTGATGCATGATGCAGAGATAATAAACAGCAAGTGTACTAAATCAAGTTAACTATGAACTCTTACCAGAATACTTACAATACAGTGGAATTTTTAAAATCGGCAGAAATTGCCAAATCCTGAAGTATAAGGAATAGGGGAAAATGTTCAAAGGATGTTTGGGATTGATTCCAATTAAAACTAAATATCTATCTAAAACATCATCATTTCTCCATGCGAACTCCCGTGGAAATCTAGTGCGATATATGGGCCTTCACTATAAAAAATAGGGATTTGCCGTAACTTCATGCTTGGAGATAATTTGTAACTTTTTCTTGGAGATTACAGTAATTGTTGGTTGAATCGCAAAATATCACTGCCCTCATTATTCTGACGCTCCCACAAAACATTTTCACACTATCCACGCGAAGAGGTGGACTGACGTTATTATTATTGCTACAGAGCAAATCTGTGAAAGTACTTAGATTTGAAATAATCATTTTTTCTAGCCTATTCGAATCCTTGATAAAAAAAACCCATTCCCTTTCTTATTGCANCTTCATGCTTGGAGATAATTTGTAACTTTTTCTTGGAGATTACAGTAATTGTTGGTTGAATCGCAAAATATTACTGCCCTCATTATTCTGACGCTCCCACAAAACATTTTCACACTATCCACGCGAAGAGGTGGACTGACGTTATTATTATTGCTACAGAGCAAATCTGTGAAAGTACTTAGATTTGAAGTAATCATTTTTTCTAGCCTATTCGAATCCTTGATAAAAAAAACCCATTCCCTTTCTTATTGCGCCATCCCGTAAAGTCGGTTATAAGAATCAAATTCTGGGAAATAATATTAAATGGTAATAAATAAGAATGGAGCATTCCATTCAGGTCACGAAGATGAAATGTCCGAGGTGGATGAGCAGCGTTACGCAGTCTGCTCGCGTACGTGACTAGTATATTTGAGGCAGCTTCGATGGCAGTCAAGTGACGATCAGCTCCAGGTAGATCGATTGAGGTGGTTTGGTGACGTCATATTCGGAGACCAAGAGAGTGCGTTCATAGCAGATACTGGGGCGTAACCTTATTATCATCTTAAAAAGCGCTTACTGACTTAGATGTCGCGAATAAAGAAATATGAAATTCAACACCCCACAGATTATGCTAAAAATCGGGCGAAGTGTTATTGAATCGGAACGTGAAACCAGCAATAAAACTGAGATTAATAATATACAAGAAGTTTAAGGAAGGAAACAAAATGAAATTAAAAAAGACTATTAATTGCAGCCCACCTGACCAATCGTCTGTGGGTTCTGTAACTAATGCTCTATAATTGTTACAAATGATTCGAGATAAATCAATATACTGCTCAAATTCTGATGTAGATGTGTTACTATTTTGGAGAACTTAGGTGTCATGTGTCTAATGTATTCAACTGCGAGGAATGTATTTTACTATCTAACCCAGAAGTCTTCAAATTTTTTGACTTGTTCATCACTGACCATGTTTTTAAATTTTGGGTAAGCTTAGCTAATATTGATTTTTACATACTAGCTGTCAAAAATAAAGAGCTGATATATTGGTAATCACTTTGCAGTATTTTAATTTCTAATTGTATTAAAGTCATTGTCAAACTTGGAGGGAGGGTCTTGTTAACCACTTTGGGTACCAATAAGCTAACTCAATCATAGAAACGCATGGGGCATTATTGTTAAATTCTTCATATTCGAAATAATGAACTTTAAGCTTGAATTTAATGATTCTTACCACATTCTTATCATCTAACTCAACTGGACCTTACTACCTCACTTGATTTACTATGCCATTTAAAAGTGACAAAAATATTTTGAAAAGGTTGTCGGATAAACATTTTGTATTTCATGATCCCTCACAGTTTGTTTAGGATCCTCCCAATCTCGGCTTTCGGTTGCAAATCGATTGACAGGCCAATGAATAAAAAGTTTCCAGCTAAGGCAAATGCAATCTAAAGGCTTTGTGAGGGATTTTCAATCATCCTTAATCTTAAAAGATGTTTTCTTTATATACGACACTTTACCTAAGATCAATGAAATTTTATCGCACTCAGCCCCACTGATCCGCTAACACACTGATAGAAGTAAGCACGCGTTTGTCTGTTTACCTGTATGTTACCTCTTTACGTAACTCGTAATTTATTTATTTAACTTCATAAACATATGTATTGATTCGACAGTTTTAAAATTTGGCAAAGAAGAAGTAGTAATGAGGTGTCATATTAAATAAAGAACGGATATAGGCTAGGAATTAGTGATGCTCGACTACGAATGATATGAATGAATTCTTTCGAATCAACATTCAATAATGCAAAATCATTCGACTTGAAGACAACCGATTTGACGGACGGTGAACGCAAAACCTGTTTGTATAACTGTTTATTACTAATGATTATGCCGAGTGATGTCGGCATAATAATAGCGTTACTCCATTTCATTTCGTGGATGCTGTGGAAACCAGGTAAGAGATGTACTAGAATAACGCATAGCAGCATTACCCTGTTGTTTAGTCAAAATCTATTGCGATGTCCAAGATGTCTGCCAAGCAGGAAGATTATGGCAAATCCCTCCTTTTGATGGAGGACAATGTCCATGGGTTGTCGATGATGATGATGAAAAATTATTCGAATAAAAAATAATATGCTTCTAATTTTGCATTCGAATTGGAAACTTAGTAATAACTAATGAGTCGACTGCTGTTGAAATCGTTCATATTCGCACATCGCATTTGTTTGATAGCGAAGAAGCGGATTTCAACTGGTTCTCATGTTCTACGTAAAAAAATTACATTTGACTGCCTGTTTGAAACATTTTCAAAGGTTAAATGTTTAACCAATTGATTTGTAACTTGGCAGATAGGTATGATATTATTATATTTTAGATATATTGATGAAAAGAACACAAAAGTATTCACCTAAGTGTATCGCCAAATTTCTACGAATTGTTTCCATTATACAAATATCTTTTTCTAGAAAAAAGTGTTGAAGAATTTTACGGCGGACTTGTTTGAACAATTTTAAGGGTTTGTTTCATGAATATTTAAAATTCGTTAGGAATTATTCGAGTTAGGGTTATTTATAATTCCAAGATCTAACTTTCACGATTTCTTAACTATCCGAGGTAGGACCAGAGATATTCAGAGGAATACAAAAATTATTAATTTAACCGAAATACTTACTGATTTATGTCAACGTATAACCCACAAACAAACAACCACAAAATCGCGAAGCCAAAGAAAAACGTTGATTTAATTCTTTAAGACGAATTAACTTATTAAATTTAACTTTACAGGCAAACACTACGAACACGTCTACGAAATTTTTATAAGGAAAACTCCACTTTTGCTTAATAATATTTAATTTTATTAGATTTTTCCGCGGTTAGTGGATCATGAAATCTCTTTGAAATATTATAGTTATTTATCACTATTTTGTTCCGACATTTAATAATAACATATAAATGAAATTTAACAATTATTTGAAAATATTACATATTTTTCATAAACGAACATTTTGATATCCACAGATAACAAAATTAAGAGACGAAAATGAATCAATCAACAGTTTTTAAATAAATAATTGTAATTCATTAAAGTACGGTCTAGTGGTAACAGGATTCACAAACAAAGTGAATGAGTTCGATATATAAAATAAAAAATCGAACTTGGAAAATATATGTATGTACATACATACAGACATTCATGCCGGTATCTTGTAAGGATAGACAGAGACGACAGTTGGCGACATACTACGATCCTGACACACCTCTCTTTCCTCATCCACATACATACATCTTTTCATACCTACTCGTACATACGAACTTGACTTTTTTGAAAAATATATGTAGCTTTATAGCATGTAGGTATATTGTGCACTTTTAACCCAATTACGTCAATAGGAGGGTTATGTTTTTCGAATGTATGTTTATATGTATATTTTTTGGCACCTTCTGTAGTCTAACGGACGTTAGATTCATCTTAATTGTGAGAGTGATACAAGGTGTATCAAAATCATAAAAAATACATTTTTCACGCAGTCGGGTTTTTGTTTTAATTTTCAATAATGTTTTTATTATTTAAATGTGATTAAAAGTTATATAATAGTATTATTTATGTGTGCATGTAAATTGTGAACACATTATATTCGTGCACCGTACTCCTCCGCATTGGCCTAGTGCGGTCTGATAGACTTCATACACCCACACAGGTTTCCACGCGAGGTTTTCCCATCCATTAATTACATATTTTGTACGAGTGTATTATGGTATGTACATGAGTTGGAAATAATTCAGTAGTACGAGACCAGCATCAAGCATTACTAGACAAATATGAATAATACATGATGCAAAGAAAATCCTACATAAGGCTTAGAGGAGGGTGTAACTAGACCTTACCCTGTAGTAGGGTCTGGTTACACCCTCTTATGTGTAGGGTCTTCTATAAGAAAGAGACCAGAAGATCTATTGCGTGAAGATAAATTACGTGTAAATAGCGATTCTGGTGACGACGCAACAAAGCGCATTTTAGTTTGCAGTGCGCTGTGGGCCTAACGTTTTCATTAATACATAAGGCACCTCCCATGTGCGTGCAGGCTAATATGAATCGTATGTCTACGTATTAGAGTTTTTTTTACCGTTTCAGTCTCGCTCGTTTCTTTCTCGCCCGGTAAAGTCATAAAACATGATTAAATGTTTATTGATTGTAACAGCACGCGAACACCCATATCTAACGCATGTGTACACGCACTGTGTTAGGTCCAACCGAATGGATAGATATATCTTGTGTCTATAGCGCGGAGTGCGCCCGATCTACCCGTAATGACTAAAAACACTGTGCTGGCCTTCATTGACACATAGCCAACACTACTATCTAAGTATGTACATCTATATAATGTTTTGAGTATTACAATATATAAAAACCAACCTTTTGTTCCGATCAAGACTGGATCGGCGAGTTATTGTTGTAGATCTGCTTTGCCGAGGGTTGTGGCTGAATCACGACGGAAAGCTGGTGACGGAATACGCATAATATTAAGGTGCTCGTTTGCTTTTGTTTGGAATAAATTAGTTTTTGCTTTTGTTCGGATAAAATAATAATTCGTTTTTTTTTGAGCTTGCCATAATAAGACTTTCATGGTAATTATGACTATTAAGGGTTCAAAGGCTTATTGACCTGAAATAATTTTTAATCGATAGAGGACCCCTAGCTATAGTGTATTTTAAAAGTCACATTTCGGGGAATTCAACCACTTTCGAAAAAAAAATTAAAATTCTTAGTGGTGGGTATAAAAATCTTCGTTATGGACAAAATAACACAATAAATGGCCAAGAATAGGTGCGACGACGAGCGAAGCGCGGAGGAGCGTTAGGGTAGTGTAGAAAATGCACGAGCCGAGCGAGCGAAGCGAGCATGTCGCGGTAGCGGTCGGAGTGTCACTAAATAAATAATAATAAACAAGTGTCGATTGCCCCAAATGTGACTTTTAAAATACTACTTTTAAATTCCTCTATCGATTAAAAATTATTTCAGCTCAATAAGCCTTTGAGCCTTTAATAGTCATAATTACCGCTTTCATTAATGACCATAATTGAAATCCAATGTTGAAATTTGCAGATATAAATAAAATAATTAGTAGTTTAAGACTTTTCATAAAGAATAATATGTCAGAACTGTTAATGAAAAGTCGTTGTTTGATTTGGTAAACTGTGAGTCAATTCAAATAAATTATTTTCCACCAATGGTGACCGGATATTAGAGTAACAATAACGGACATCTTGAGGGAAAACAAGACAATATATTTGTATGCTTAAACCACAATTGGACATAGTTATGCAAAAAAGATATAATACATGTGTATTCTGTTTTTGTAAACAGACAAGTGTTTATAAACTGACTAAACTGATTCAGTTAACATTTTAACAAAAAAGTGGACCGAAATAATAAAAACATGAAGTTATTTCAATCGTAAATATAATATTAAATAACATTACAAATGTTCATAAAAATTAAATCTTTTATTCAAAAACCTTGTCATACCGCCCGCTGTTGTAATTATAAAATCAGAATAGACACTTTTCACAGAGCTTAGTAAGTCCGTGACCTCAAATCCGATTAATGTTTCTCTTTGCAAATGAATCATGAGCTTTATTTCATAATCTAAATCCGGTTTTTATTCTAAACTACTATTAATAATATTATAACGTGGTATGAGCAAGCGCGGGCGCATCTGGCTGGCGTGACGTCATACAACAGTTTGATTTTCTTTGTTTTGATATCATAACGTTCGCTTCCAGTTGTGACACTTGTCATAACATATAAAGTTTTATGAATTCAAACACCAAAAATTTCATAATTTAATTTATATTTAGTAAAATAGAAATACAAAATTCGAGCAAGAAGCACCAAGAGCGGAATGTGTATGAAAACAATAAATGTGGATCATTTGAAAGGGATGTGTCAAAATCATTACTTGTGCCAAGCTTACATTTATACATTACACCATTTATACATTCTTGGTTTTCATTTTTATGTTATTATTAGCAAAAGAACTTCGTTACTTTATCTCTGGATTGAATTTGGAAGAAAACAATGGCAACCCGTATGTCCCATGGAAAATTTTAGAAATCAAAATTTAAATTTTGTGATGATCGTAACTCTGTTTTGCTCTAGACTTTTGCATTCTTGTCCCATAGATTAAAAAACAAAATTGACAGATTAGGTTCTATGATTACGTCATAGAATGCTGTTCATCATCATCATCATCAATCTATATACTATATACTATCCCACTGCAGGACATGGGTCTTCTTTCAGAAAGGGGTTAGGTTTATTAGGCCACGACGTTGGCCTAATTCATGTTGGTAGACTCCACACGCAATCGAGAAAATATTTCAAGAATATCTATCCTCACGATGTTTCCGTTATTATGTGAAAATTTCATTCGTTCGTTCAAATTCAACATCATTCGTAAATCTGAATTTATTTCTTACTATCCATCACTCTCCACCATAATTATATACAAGCTACGTATGAATCTTGACTTATATTACACCTACGCTAATATAAATCACACGAGGACAGTGACTTATCAAAAACTAGGTCGTTAACCTTTGTTCGTCTATTTTTACGTGATAAATAATGTAAAAAAAGCTAATGTGGCAATTGTATTGCGACACTTATGTAACCTCGATAATATATTATCGCTACTGAATTTCGTTAACATTCTCATGTAAATTTATATGTTTGTTGGCTTCTCGCTTTATATATAAATCGGTAGAAATCTAAAGAATATTCTTAGCAGGTACTTAAGAATATTGAGAATTTATTGATTATAAATGTAATAGACTATCTTAGTCTATGTGAACTTTTCAATTTATATGCAAATATAATCCTGTAAACAACATGTCATAATGAAATAGTATATTTGAAATTTTGATAAGAAATATTAATGTCCGACAGAGATATTCTTAGTACCCGCGACCTGGTTGATCGTTCCATGAAGGTTGATTAAGAGGGTTTGGTCACGTTATCCGCTAACACAGAGAATACATCCGTAGAATGAGCCTTGATATAAGTATCCTAGAAGCATTACCTTGAGGTGTCCCTATGAAGAATTGGTTGGATGTCGTTGGCCAGGACAAAAAAGCCAATAGACTCAATACTGAAGACGTTGAAAATCAAGCAGATTGAGGTAAAATGAGTAAGAAGGC
>WUAW01013983.1:34143-45713 GCA_017165845.1 Thaumetopoea pityocampa | reverse complement strand
CAGGGTGACTCCACAGATACTCCGCAGGGAACGCATTTCCACCGCATTCACGCGACTTTCGGTCTTCTTTTATATTTACATCCACGATATCAATATTTTTACAAGTAAAAATAAATACTATTGACTATCGGTTCAATTATCCTTGAAGGGATTGAATTATATAAAATTTTTAATTATTTAACCGGAGTTTTATTCCGGGCTTGCTGCAATGCTTTCTGTAATACTTCTGAAGGAATAAACTGCTGAGAATTCTTACAGACTTGACAGGAAAGCCTGGAAAAAGTTTCAATGTTTCACCGTCTCTACATTTGCTCGCCGGCCCTGAACCAAGCAGGCGCCGGGTAACGGAGCTCTATGTAGAGCCACTACGTACAACATTCACGGCCCACTCACATTACGTTCAACGTGTTAGCTAATATCATGTTATCTCAGCCTCTAAGTTAATTCCTGTATTCAAATGATGTACGTTGTTTGATTAACATTAAGGATAGATTTGTTGAAAATTTTATGTGGATGTGTCTGTTCTAAAATATTATATAAATGTACTTCTCTGAATCTCTCATTTCAACTCATCTCATATTTTCTTTTCGTCTACCAATGTATCAAACGGAGAAGGAAAACTTCTTGAAGAAACCTGTATGCCCGCATGAGTGTGTGAAGTATACCAACACGCACTAGGCCAACGTATTACGACCAAATCCTCCTACTGATTAGAGGTTTGTTTCTTTGTAGTGAGGACAAATACGGGCTAGGGTTGACGACAATAAATATTATACTAATTATATGTAATTATAATAATATGTATTTATAATAATATGTATTTATTGGCATATACAGTACTTAGTTGTTTAATAATAAATAAATTAATAAGGCAACGGAGAAAAAGTTCGTCTTTATAATACCAATCCATTGAACTATATTTAGTTATTATTATGTGTGGGAACCCTGTTTAGTTCGCAACATACATGTTTGACGTCAAACGTACAATGTCGGGGTAATCAATTCACGGCGCATTAGGGAGGCACAAAGGTTCCCAACCAGTCAGGTTTAAAACAGCTTTATAACGTAGCTTCAGTTGAGAAGGAAATACGGAACAAGAATTTTTATCAGCGTAAGATATTACCGTATCACTTATAGGAATATTTAAAAATAGAATCTTTGTTGATATAACATCAACTACTACTACTTTGTTTATTTTTTCTTTTTTTATACTGTTAGTAGTACAATCATTTGGTGCTCAAATTTGGTTCAAATTTGGCCAAAATGCGGGTTGGAAAGGATATTGCGGCGCTCGTACGCTAAAACTATTGGTTCTACAAAAAAAAGGTTACTACATAAATTGTAGGAAATGATCTCTAGTTTAATTTATAACTATTTTTATCCTAAAATGAGTCGGAAAGGAGTTATTGTCAAAAAACTGTTTTTGAGCGCCATTTTTCCAATATGGCGGCGCGAGCGGCTGACACGTGGCGGCAAAGAGAAAATGTGGAAAGAGCACGTCGAAATTTATAAAATCACCAATTTTTAAAACTTCCGGAAAACTTTCCAGGTAAAGTTACCAAATGACTGGACACAACACGAACTGAATATGCGTTTGTATCTTAATAGATAAACCTAATTTTCACACTTAATTTCAAAGCTATAGGCTCAACGGTAAAGAGGTAATACAGAGACAGAGAAACAAAGAGTATTGCGTTTTTTTTATTATTATATATTAGTGTGGAAGTATGTATTGAGCTGGGAGTTGGGGCTCATTATTGGTACAAACATTTTTCAAACCCCTAAAAAAATTAGTAAATATATTATGTCGTGTATGTAGTTGTCCGATTGTACAATGACATCAAAATACCTAGGTATAGTATATTTATTTTATTTATTAAGATATACTTTATCTATACTATTATAAAATTTTTAAATATCATATTTTCAAAAATTGAAGATATTTAAAAACAAACTACTCAGATCGACTAATTAAGGGCCTCTGAAACCAAATCCGTCGATGTTTGTTTGTTCGAGTACATAAAAAATAAAATATATTAAAATATATAATAAAATATACTAGTATATATACTATAACTTATCTGTCCTCGATAAATGTGTCTTGTATATATACGAGTATTTATTAAAACTGAAACTGAGCCAAAATCTACACATTAATATTATTTGAAAATTTTAATTGAGATATATGTACTACTTTATCGATATAGAGACCGAATAAGTTCTTATTTAAAATTTTTGTCTGTCAGTCCGTCTCTGTCTGTCCCTTTGAAATAAAATCACGGAATACCCACTATACAGATTCTGACGGGTTTTCCGTCATTTGATAAATCCTATTCAATAGTATGGACTACGACTTAGATTGTATGTTGTAACGCACTCGATTACAAGAAAATGCAATTACGATGTTGCATTTTTTTAGATTAAATTTACGAACTCGAGGATCCCCGGGAAAGTTTCCGATTTGGTAAATGGTCCACGATCACACAATGAATGGAGCCGCGATCAATAGTTAGTTTCAAATAAATATGAGGCGAGACAAAACGAAAATATAAATACATTACATTATCAAAGTACCTCTAACGATGTCGTTAGAGTTAAAGGAAAGTCGACAGCGCCTACAATATGCCCTTGATATATATGCACTAATAATATGCTTTAAAATGAAAAAAAAATCGTCGAAACATACCAATTAAATTAGTCGAAACATACCAATTAAATTAGTCGAAACATACCAATTAAATTAGTCGAAACATACCAATTAAATATCTCTAGATACTAGATTGTTTTCAATATAATATAACGCTTTTTACTGACAATTTTGCTGTGTGGCGCCGGCGCAATATTAGCGTCACTCTCTTCCCGTGCATTCTGTGAGAATCAGCTAAGGCAGTGGTCCTCAAACTTTTTTGTCTTACAGATCACTTGTAATGTTTTTCACTTTTGTGGTAGACCACAAAAGCGCAGTTAATATGAAATTTTTGTAAATTTATAATCTTCAAATGTTTTTCTGACACTTGGCGTGGACCCCTGCAGGTCATCGTAGACCCCTGGGGGGCGATATAGACCACTTTGGGTATAAATGAGCTAAGGGATGTATCAGGATTTTAGTATCCCTGTTTTAGTATCCGCCGTTAAGGTACGACAGCTCAAGTAAAAATGGTTCTTAGGTTTATATATAAATCTAAGATTGTTTCGGGATTTCCCATGTAGCGGGAAACTGACATCACACGGGCAAAGCCGTGGGCAAAAGCTAGTAGTTTATATGGCAGGAACTTGTCGCGACAATTTACATAATATTTTATTACCTCTGCATTTATTTACATTTGACAACTGATTGATTCAGTGGTAGTGACTACTTTCCGAGCTGCGTAGTACTACTACGAGTAATTGGTCCCGGTTTCGAATCCTGGTAGAGCCGAAGTTTGTGTGATGAGCACGAATGTTTGTACCCAAAATACAAGGAATCCTAATTTGGGTCTAGATCAATCAATGTGTGTGAAAAAAAAAATGTGTCTACAATGGTCCTAATTCTGCTGTAACAGAATTTAACCAAATATAGTCCCTCCCTATCTTTTTCTAATGTCAAACGCCAAAACGAGATAGAAAACATTTATATCGAGTACCAACATATTATACATTTCTGTCAAACGGTTTAAAAAAATGTTGCGTTTTTGCGTACCTTTAATCCGTTTGTTCCGAGATCGCGTTTAAATCTTTTAATTTTGACGTGTCTAACCGAAACTGGCAGCAACAAAATTCGTAGCTATCTCGTTTTGGCCTTTGACATTAGAAAAATATAGGGAGAAACTGAATTAAGTTCTCTTACCTCAGAAATACCACCAATATTATGTTACCTACGAGTGAATACGCCGTTGTACGTAGTGTGCACTGACCTTTACAATGAAACTTAAGACAAATTGAGGGTAGTAATGTGTCAGCGGTTCGTGACGTCGACAAGGGCGGCTATCTTGCATAGCCTTTCGCATTCACGGTTGATGGCACTCAATCAAAGCGTAGTGGTCATAAAATGTTATAATTTAATGTGATCAGTTTCTCTATACTATCTATTTATCATCATCAGCCCGTCGGAGTTCACTGCTGGATGTAGATTTTCCCCCTTCCCCCTAAAAAGGCAGACGTCATGGCGATAGTAGATATTGATTAAAAAAAATAATATTGAAAATATAAACAAAAACCCGACTGCATGAAAAATGTAAACTTTTTATAATTTTAATAAAACCAATGTTACTCTCACAGTTAAGATGGATTTAACGACTTTTGTCAAGTTGAAATCCATCAAGCCGTTATCACTAAATTTCATTTTCATTTACCGATACCTATTTCTACCACAACGTGTCAAACGACCCGTGTTTAAACAATTACATATACATATTATTTCTTATTAAAACAATAATAAGAGAGAGGCCAATATTAAAAAAATAATTTTGATATATTTTTTAATAAAGGTAGTAAAGTTAAAAGGTAGAGTGATAATGTTATTTCCAAGAACTACTGCTAAAATGTTTAATATGGGTCATTTGACCCGTCTTGGTAGGTTTAGTGTTATGCTAGAGAGTGTGCCAAAGAAATATACTAGAAATATACACTCGAAACACATAACCCTCCTTTTAGCGCAGTCGCGTAAAAATAGGACAACGTTGAGCCCCTTATTCTGGTACAACCCTTAGCCGGATCTCACGGCATCCACGGAGAGAGATGGAGTGACGCTATTATTATGCCGGCGCCACACAGCATATGTGTGTCCATAGTATATCTACAATGTTATTTTTTTTAAGGACACCTCCCGCATTAGGAATAATTCCCGTGTCACGGGGACTTTACAAACATTCAAATAATGGTCACACAGAACACCCAGACTCAGAGCAACAATTTGTCGATTACAAAAAGTTATATTAATTGTTGTCGATCTACGAACAAAACTTCTGTCTCCCCAGTTGATGTTGGCCAGTTGTAATTGTTAATTTCTCGTGCTTGGTTGATTATTATATTATCTCAAAATCAGTTACAGTGTAAAGTCATTTTGTCACATAACCACATTTAATGAATAGTTACTTCACAAAAGGGTAATTGAGTCAATTTTTTATATTAGTTTTAACAGCTTGTGCTATATACAATCTAAAATAGATAGAATTTTATAAATAAGTTCAGTAAGTAATAAGTTAAAAATTTTTTTAATTTGTGGTAGTGAGGGTAATCGTCAAGTTACAAAAAAAAGATGCACATATTATTTTATGACGTCATTGCCATTATGGTGCGGGTGCGAGAGAGATAGAGAGACTTTCCCACAATGCGCCCATTTTTAAAATATTAATTACTAGGTTTTGCCCGCGACTTCGTCCGCGCGTAATTTTTACAGAAAGTGTTATTTTCGACTCGCTAGACAAACATTGGTAGTACGACAAATACCATTATCATCATCTTATCAGCCCATAGACGTCATATCAACTCCAATGATCGTCACACCGAGCGGCTATGAGCCGCCTGCATCCACCGACTGTCCGCGACCTTCACCAGGTCATCGGTCCACCTAGTCGGGGGTCTACCCGCACTACACTCTCCGGTTCGGGGTCGCCACTCCAGCGCTTTAGGACCCAAACTTTCATCGGTTCTGCGAGCTAAATGCTTAATATAAATGTAATTTATAGCTTATAAACACTCAGGAATAATGTAGCTTCCTACCAGCGAACATTTTTTTCGAATGGGTTCATTAGTTCCGGAGATTACATAGGGGATACACAGACTTATTAACAAACAAATTTTACCTCTTCATAATATTAATACATACGACCTCATTTTATCATTGATTCCGGCAATGTTTTAATACAATTCATGGCAAGGAATCGTGTGTATTCCTATGTACTCGTGTTTGACCTATATAGCTCCTCACAATAGGATAATAACAGTATTGTTATTTCAAAGTGCTGTGAAGGGAGTTCCACTGAGACCCGTGTGTGTACATTATATGTATAAAGCCAAAAGCATTAAAGCTTCATAAGTAGGGTTGTCAACCGTACCAAATATTTATTTTCACTAAATATATTTAATTATTTTTGAATAAAAAAGAAGACATTATATTTTTACGCGGAACTCCAGTAAGTTCTGGAAATCCTCAATAAAAAGGGGGATTTGCAATAATCTCTGTTTGGTAGGCGCCTTGGAGATTGCACTGGATTTTGATTGAATAACAGGATGACGCTGCTGATCTCTTAGCTGCTTCTCACAGCATCCACGGGAAGGTATAAAGTGACGTAATAGCGTCACTGCATATCTATCTAGCATCTATGCCGGCGCCACAGAGTTTAATTGTTTACGAGTACGTAATATTTAGAACGTAGTTTCAAATTGATTTTACTTGCTTATAATACATATTCTGATACCAGTAAACAAATATTCAATCATTGATCGATAGATTTGACAAACAATATGTGAGGATTATATTACAAAGAAACTTCCTTTCTTATAAATCAATACCATTACACATCATTATATCATCCAAAATACGTTCACCGTTGGACATAGGCTTATAGTCTAATAATCACTACACCAAATCGCTGTGGCGACAGCATGTATAGCTCTTCCCATTGGTCGCTTGCTGGCCTTGAGCTTTTCTTAAGACTATGCGAGATGATTATGACCCATGATGAATTTGATGATTACGTCACCAGTTATAGGGTCGGAATGTGGCAGGAGAGGCAGTATCGGAAAAGGAAGAACTTCCGACCAGACGGTTGTTATGTCTGGCGGGGCCTGCCACCGCCCCGACGGTTGATGTCGAGCCGTTGTATATACGCTAAGTCGCTATCAAATTTCATGCGCGTGATTCAGACTTCTAATGTCGTCACTTTAGTACTGCGCCATCTGTTGAGTATGCGTGATACTATGTAGTGAAGTAGTTCGCCACAAGACAATGGCCCATGTCTTGGATCTGTGGGTCATCAGTGGCAATACACGTTGATTGAATACTACAAATTAATAGTCTTGAAGCTTTAGGGTATTTTTTCAGAGTTGTTACGTACATAGTTGTATTTTATCGAAGTTGGATCTATCTAGCTGGAAGATTTTTCCCAGGTTACACGTGTCTGGGAAACGTTCAGAACAACGGTGATAATGGAGCTATCTAAAATGTTGAGCAGAGCAGAAAATTGGTATGAATTATAATAGGCTACTTTATATCTTGGGAAAATATACGGTGGGACATTATAAAGTTCGCTCAGTGGAGTCTCCAGTAAAACTACTATTCATCATCATATCAACATATCAGCCCACAGACTCTCACTGCGGGACATAGGCTTCTTTTAATGATCGCCACAATAAGCGGCTATGAGCCGCCTGCATCCACCGATTGTTCGCGATCTTGACCCGGTTATCGGTTCACCTAGTCGGGGGTCTACCTGATTTGCGCTTTCCGGTTCGGGGTCGCCACTCCAGCACTTTAAGACCCCCAACGTCCATCGGTTCTGCTATTATTACTACTAGTAAAACTATTATTACTAGTACTATTTTGCTCAGTACTATTTTTTTAATTATTTTTTTTTTTGTTAAAAGTTGCGAACCCTGTTTATGGATTGAACGAATAAGCTGGACTCGGTTGATATCAATGGGAACCTTTTTTAAAGATTGTAAGACTTTATGCAGTAAGGAATGCAGACTTTATGTTGCAGCGGAAAAAAATGTATATTAAGAGTCCTATCAATTTTGCGGTCTAAGAACAGATCATCTACCAGTTATATCTTGTATGCGTATCTATCTATATTATTTCTGAAGTTATTAAATTTCAAATTTTGTAAATCAAAAATATTTTAAAAAATGTACGCAGGTCGACTAAATAAGGGCTTCTGAAACAAAATCCGTTGATGTTTGTTTGTTTGTTCGAGCTTCACGCAAAAACCAGCGGGTAGATTAGATCAAACACAGTTTTAAAGGTACCATTCCGATTTAAATACTGCGGCATGTTTCATCCAAATCGGTCCAGTAGAATTGAAGATACAGCTTGATCCCTGTTTTAGTAGCCGCCGTTAAGGTACGAGAGCTCAAGTAAAAGTGGTTCTAGTTCTGAAGCTTTTTATATAAATCTACGATTGTTTCGGGATTTCCCATGTAGCGAGAAACCGACATTGCATAAGCTAGTTTGTACATTTGTGGGACAGGTGGTACACATCTTACATGCCAAAAAGTGGTGATGAACAGTAAACCAAAGATGTATGCGAGTTGTGAAGATTAATGTATTTAGTTGGCACGGGCATGAGACGTCGCTCGATGTAGAGATATTTATGTATCGTTGATCTTATGCATTATACTATAGAAGTAGATTTACAGAACTGTCTAATGGAGTGATATAGTCTTGTTTGACTGAACTCCTTAAATAAGAAATTAAAAAAAAGATTAATGTATTTAAGTATTAGTGTTTATAAATAACACCGAAGACTCGTATTAGTCATGTTTGTGAATCATTCGGAAATTCTAGCACCGACGCCAGATCACGCGGCGCCTTCTCGGTCTTGGCGCGAGCCCCAAATTTCCGTATGAACTGTTAACATTATCTACTGTTTCAATAATAATAATGATTATTATTGAAACAGTAGATAATGTTAATAGTGGAATATGGAATCAACTATCATCATTCCCACAGTCGTGTCTGTTAACGGTCTGATAGCGAAGAGCTTCGACCGACACCTTCGGAAGCTCTCGCTAAAGAGATGTGCGAAGCGCCTGATACAGAAGGCAGTCATATCGGATACGGCCTGCATTATGAGGAGGTTCTCACTCTGGAGCCCTAGCTACGGGTAGCATGGAGACCACTTTATCGGCGGAGCACTATTTTTTGTATAACATATATATGTAAAAATTTTAATTTTTATGTGTATTTTATAATTAAAAAAAATGTTTTAATAATTATGGATAATAATAAAAAGTCGTATCGAACACACGCCCCATCGTGCGAACATTTTTATAAACTTAATATTATACAGTTTTGAAAGTTAATGTTTTTTGTGATTTAAAAAATGTTCATTTTCTTTGATTATATTGAATTCGATAGTTAAATAAATATAATTAAGAAATACTTGTAAATGTATATATTAAAGGTGGACGTGCGTTATGTCGCGCGATCACCCCACTGCCAGTTGATTTTTTTTTAAATTATACATATTCAACTAGTTGAATAACTAATACAGGTTGTGTTTTTATATTTTTCATTAAAGTATGTTTTTCTGTAAATTTCTGTATTTCTTACTGTAGTCACGAAGAAATACAAAAGATTTCGATAATTAGGCGCATAGAAATATCGAGTCTTTTTTTTTACTAAATACCTCTAAATTCTGATAGTGTTTCTATATTGTTTTTTTTTCAGCTTCTTAATGTTAATAATTATCAGGAGAATTATAAAAATACAAAAGAAAGTCAGTGCCAAGAGACAGTTCTATTCTCTGAAGTTAACAGTGCAGACATTTATAACGAACAAGTTCTTTATAATTTAATTACGCTCCCAACAGCTGTAATTAAAATATTTCAAGAAGTACATATGAAAATGGCCAGATGCCAATGATATCGGGAATAAAGAACAATCACTCGTTATTATTTTGAAATTTTAGTGGCCATAACAAATAAATATATTTGTCATTTGCTCAGTAGTAGTGACTCTATGAGCCACAATTGGTCTTAGGTTCGAAGCCTGGCAGCGAAAAACAACACGAATGTTTGTATCCGAGTTATGGGTGTTTATCTCTATATGCATTAGCATTTATCTATATGTCAAAGTCAAAAATTTTTTATTCATGTAAACCCAACAGGTACTTATGAATAGTCAAGTAACTCATGTATAGTATGAGTAAGTATATTTTTGTTTAGTACTTAAAACACACGGAATTTTAATTTGGGTCTAGATAACTGTACGTAAAAAATGTATACCATATTTATATAATATTTATATTATTTGACTCAATATTCTTTTTTAAATACATACATACACTCACGCCGGTATTCCATATGAGTAGGCAGAGACCACAGTTTGCCACATACTACCATCCTGACACATCTCTCTCGCCTCATACACATCCACACATCTTTTAATACACTTTCGTCGATTAAGATATAAAAATGATTATAAACTAGTTTCGGTTAGACAGTAAGTCATTAATCAAACTTCAAATGAACCTTTTTTATTATTGAGAAATGGTATGATTGATATGAGTTTTTATGTGAGTACAATTATCCACTCATGCTAAAATCGTTTTTTTCCTGTAGTTTCCTGTGATAGAACGGAATGTGGTCAAATTAAATTATTTATGCGTATTAAATAACTGTATCACAATATCCAATTGGAAATACTAAAACTACTTATATCATAGGTAATTACATACTAATTATAATAAAATTTTCAATAATTGAAAGCATGACAGTTTTGTCACAATACATAGAAACTTGACAAGAAAATCCTTGCATAACGATGTTTAATGCATGAAGTTATGAACTATAAATATAGGATATCCTGAGAATGATGGCGTTATGTGTGGCTTGAGTTATCAGAAACACGTTGAAATGTGTACGTTGGAAAGTCACAACAGCGTGTTCGATGTTCCCTGAGGAGTGCTCAGAGCGAGACATGCAAGCGCAATGGCGAAGTCTTAGATACCCCACACGTATGTTGATGTAGGATACTGCGGAGTTTTAGCCAGTACGAGTCATCATCATAAGCCTATGTTAGCCCACTGTTGGACATAGTCCTTCTCCTTGAAAAGAAGGGATTTGCCATAACCTCCACGCTTAACAGACGTCTTGGAGATCGCAGTAGACTTTGAATGAATAAGAGGATATCCTGGTACAGCCCTCAGCTGGTTTACGGGAAGAGATTAAGTGACGCTATTACTATGCCGATGGCACACAGCAAATGATAGTATTATTCAGTGCGAGTAACCAGTATTTTTCACCGCTGCAAAAAAACTTACATTAAAAAAAAATTGGTTCAACTGAACCAATGTTTCACAGCCTGCAATGAATATTTAACGGCCGCGGTGCGGCTCGCTTTAGTCCGGCTTTTACGATGCAACCGGTGCCGTGAAATAGTACTAAGTGACAAGTGTTGCTGGTGCGCAATTTGCCTATTTTATGGTGTACTATTTTTATTTATTTAGGGCAGGGAGTATTTAATCTTTCAGCATGTCTGGCAAATAGACTTAAGTATACGGGTGAGCGACCCCGGCCCCCCGAGCTACTACTGTCTCTTCTTACTTTTTCTGAGATTGTAATATCCTATATTCTATAGTCCTACTCCTAAATTCCAATGATCAATACACCTTTATTACCTCATCGTGGCAACGCGATAACGAATTTTAATACTTTTGAATCTTATAAAATGGTGGCGTCGTGGTTTGTTCCCCGACACCACGTTTCCCGCGGGGCGAAAAGTGGGCTACGAATAGCCATTTTGTTACATTAAACGATTGTAGCAAGTGGAAAGAAGTGGTCTCTGTCTACCCCAACTCTTTGGTAATATAGTGGTTAGTGTTCGAGATGAAACATAAAGGAAAAATTGTGACTCAACCACAATGTGA
>WUAW01013983.1:20824-33861 GCA_017165845.1 Thaumetopoea pityocampa | reverse complement strand
CGACAGTTAGTATCTCCGCCGATCATGTTCGATTCCATGCTGACCGCCATGGAGACCGGGGTTCGATTCCATGCCGGAGAACCAGGAAAAGAGGCGTGACTGTATGTACGTATTTTTATTTCGATATTTTCATTTAGTGGTGCTAGACCTAAATGCCATTAAAATGTTGTGGGTTTGATTTAGCTCCCTTACCACTGAGTTATTTTTAATTCATGTGCGGTCAACATTGTACACACCAATGTACTTAACTGAAAAGGAAAAGGTCGTGAAGAATCCTGCATGCCCTTCATGGGTGTGTGAATTCTATCAACTCGCACTAGGTCAGCGTGGTAGACTATGGCCTGATCCCCCTCCTGATAGAGAGGAAGTCCATGTCTCTGTAGTAGGTACGAATATGGGGGAAAATAATTTTTGTTTCGATATTTTGTTTTGGGTTATATTAGAGTCTTAGATATCATCTTCGTTATATTAACCCACAGACGTCCACCGCTGGACATAGGCCTCCTCTAATGATCGCTACACCGAGTGGCTATGAGCCGCCTGCATCCACCGATTGCCCGTGACCTTCACCGGGTCACCGGTCCACCTAGTCGGCGGTCTACTCGCATTACGTTTTCCGGCTCGGGATCCTATCCTAGATATCACTAAAATCTAAGAAAACTAGCCGTATGGTGTTGAGTGGGAGTCAGCACGAATCGTTTCGAACGGTTGATCGACTTTCAACCTACCGAACAGGCCTGTGCCCATAGTCTTCAATACCATAGACCACATACTTAATCACGCTTCGGTAGATTGTATACGAGTCTACAACAGATTATACTATATGATAAAGTAGCACTGGATTTTAATATTATCTATGCTAATAGAAAAAAACTTATTATACTTTTTAAACTGTTTATGTAATTATTTTTATTGTTTTAAATATGGTATAAAATTTTCTTACAGATGTATCGTCCACACATATAATATATGGAATATTATAATTAGCTGTGACCCGCGGCTCCGCCTCGATGCACTTCGCGATCTGTATACAAATATCTACACCATACTATCATCTATCGGATCCTAAGATAGATATGAACCGCAAAACAAACATGATTTCAATCGGTGTGTGTGTGAAGGCGTTCAGAAGTTACACGACAGTCTAACAGACATACCAACTATTATATATATAAAGAAGATACATTATCTTAAATATGCAAATTTTTTCGCAACAACTTTATGATGCTGATGCTTCTATCTATACTATTATACTATTATATACTATATACTATTATAAAATTGTCAAATTCTCAAAAATCACAGATATTTAAAAACAAACTGCTGAAATCGACTAACTAAGGGTTTCTGAAAACAATTCCGTCGATGTTTGTTTGTTTGTTCGGGCATCACCCAAAAACCAGCGGGTAGATTTTGGTTAAACTGTAACAGTCTTAAAGGTACTATTTCGACTTAAATACTGCAGTAAGTTTCATCAAAATCGGTTTACTAGATTTGAAGATACAGCTTGATCCTTGTTTAAGTAGCCGCTTTCTAGTGTCAAGATTTCTGATGTAAAGGAAAACCGACATTCATGTGGGCGGAGCCACGGGCAAAAGCTAGTATGGTATTATATGGCATATTCGGCCTTGGTATTTCCAATGAGTCTGCTTAGTAGTTGACGTATAACGAGAAAAATACAAACAAACAAACATGCTTTCACATAAATATACGGATTATGTCTCCTAAATATCTGCGTTTTACTGAGATTGTATTTAAAGCTTATTGTTATGTTTACCTTTCAACTTACTCCCTTAACTCTGACGAAAATAAGCAATGACCCAATTCTAATAACTTCTGAGCAGCCACACGGGGTTTGTCTTCAAACAGTATACTTTATAATCAACTAACTGAATCCTGCAGCTTTGCTTGCAATTATTTTGTGATGAGCGTGGTTATTGCTACGATCGTCTTATCATATCTCCCGTACAAAATTTCTAATCAATCGTATCACCGAACAAGCAGCAGAGACAACGAATAGACAGACAAGCAAACTAGCTTTTATTATAATATTATCAGTGGTCGCAAGGTTGCTGTATATAATACCGTCTTCAGACTGCCTCGAAAAAACGTTTTAACGACTTCTCTGTTGGTCGAATAGAAACCCTAGATCCACAGCTCAGGTACTATTTTGAGCTGCAATTATAAATATTTCAATAAGGATACAAAAGAATTTACATTCTGGATCTCATCCAAGACATTGCACGTGTGTTAATTCGGCCGTACGATACAAGAATAGTTTACATTGTTCTTTCTACATTGGCTGCAGTGACTAGATAGTAATGGCAGGAACTATAATCGTAGTACGTGGCTAACACGTAATGTAAAATGAACAATTTTATAATTTCACTACCATGAAATTTTATTTCATAAAATTTAAATGATTTTTTAACTTTAAACAGATTCTTATGGCTTTCAAGCGATTTAGAACTAACTACAAGGCACTAGCTGATGAAGATATCACTACCGAATTGCCTAAAGTTGAACGGACATCTAAACTTAAGAGTCCTGTAAAAATTGATCGATTCCATCATACACAAAGGCATAATGCCGTTGGCATGAAGCAGAAGTTTGGTTGTATGATCTTTAAGACTGGCGATAACACTCTTTTGCAGAACTATAGATCTATCTCGCTTCTTAGCCATATTTATAAATAGTTTTCGAGGTTTATCTCGAATCGTCTGAGACGCAGGTTGGATTTGTTCCAGCCTCCCGAACAAGCCGGTTTCCAAAAAATCTTCAGTATTATAGACCAAATGCATACGCTGCGGCCGACTGTATAAAAAACAGAGGAATATAATCCGCTTTTATGCTTAGCGTTTGTGGACTACGAGAGGGCCTTCAATACGATGAAAATATGGACAGTGCTTCTTTCTCTTCAGCGGTGCCGTAACGATTATCGGTACGTTGGAGTATTAAAGAGTTTGTTAGAGAAGCAGAAGCTCATAACCAATCCAATTGTAGCGCGGTATAAGATATGTTAACTCTTCGAAACTGTTTACAACCGCGCTGAAAGATATCTTTAAGCTTCTGGATTGAGACGAATTAGGCATCAATGTTAATGACGAGTAGATCGATTTACTGATGAAATAATTCTCGTAGTAGAATTGCTGATGGACCTGAATGTAATGCTGCACGACCTCAATAGTCTCTCAACAGGTGGGCCTAAAAATGAATATGGAAAAAATCAAAATTATGCTAAATAATCTTTTTTCGCTCCACTCAATAGTCCTAGAGTACACTAGAGACACGTCGTCTAGCTAGGTAAATTTAATTTTGAGAAAGAGATCACTCACCGAATTTACTCGGCTGAGCAGCGTTTAGGAAATTAAGTGATTAAAAATACCGCAATTCTTTAAAACCAGAGTATTAATCAGTGCGTATTGTCAGTGATTGACTTATGGCTCCGATAGATTGCAATTGACTATGGGGCTCATAAGAAAAGTTAACGTATAGCGAACAATCAAAAGAGATATTCTCACAGTTTTCCTGGAAGATAAAATCCCTAACGAAGAAATTTGCAGGAGAATACCGATATAGATCAAAGGACTACAACGTTGAAGTAGCAGAGGCAGATACACAGCTCGAGTTTGGATTCTTAAAGTGTTGGAACCATGCCGCCAATATAATTAAATTACAAATAGATTTAGTATCTTAGGCGAAGCTGAAAGTGATATTTTAGTTAACATTTACAGAGCAAGTGTTTCAGATAGTTGAAATAGATAGAGATTATGATATGGAAGACCCTAAGTGACGCTAATATTATGCTGGCGCCACACAGTAATACATGACACATATATCTTTGAATGTTTGTGAATAATTTAAACGATCATCGTTCGTTTCGTTGAAAAATTCAACGTTATTCTGATCACATACAAGAAATAAACTGTTACGGATCCTTGCTATCCTAATTCTGAGAATACACGACTATCGAACACATAATGTATTAGTTGAATATGTATATATGTATATATATATATATATATATATATATATATATATATATATATATATATACTTCCCTACTAATAAGTTTAATATGAAAGTGTGTTTGAGCATCATATTTTACACTAGCTTTTGTTTGCGGCTCCGCCCGCGTAAATGTCGGTTTACCACTACATGAGAAATCCCGAGACTAGATAGATTTAGACAAAAAGTCAAAGATCATTTTTACTTGACCTCTCGTTCCTTAACGGCGGCTACTAAAACAGGGATCAAGCTATATCTTCAATTCTACTGAACCGATTTTGATGAAACATGCCGCAGGTTTTTAAATATCTTTAATTTTTGAAAATTTGACACTTAACAATTTTATAATAATAGATACATTTTCGCGGTTTTGGTACTTAAACGGTTGTTCTCAGATATACCAAAAAGTTCATATTGGCATTTTTAATTATAGATTTATATCAAACACAAAATAAACTTACCAATTTGATTTGCGCCGATAAGTTTGCTTTAAAAAATCATCTTTACAATAAGTTATTTCTGTCGGTACACGCTGTATTGTGTAAAAAATATCGTGACAACTTGCTTTTAAACTTATATGTAACTAGTAGGCTTATACTGACATCATCGTCGTCGTCACTAGTCTGGTAAAGTCTATTGTCGGACTTAGGCTTCTTCAGTAAATGGAGGGATTCCCAATCTCTACCCTCATTGAAATGTATCTTTTCTTTGGGTACTCTTAACACCAGAATCAAGAGATCCTGGAGTACTTGTTTAAAGTGTACTTATGTTAAATGGAATAATAAAAAATAGGTACCTCTCAAGGAAAACTTCCGAGGCATCCGAGTCGTTACGTGGCAGTATAAGTTTTGGTAGCACCATGCCTTTCTTCCGCCTGCCTCGTATGCCCGGAGGTGACGGCCACTGCAATTCCGTGATGGCCATTGGACTGTGTGGACTAAGAATAGTGAGACGACGCTCCGGTGGAGGTAGACTGAGTTGCTGCAGAGCTCGACGTTCCGTGCTAGCAAACAACCCTCGTCTTTTCTCTGCGGACGATCCCATGTCCTCGCCTGACAACGCGCGCCGTGCTGGAGCGCCGCGCGACTCTCGCACGTCTCGCTCGCTCGCAGTCAAAAACGAGCTCCTGTGAGAACGAACGGTTGTGCAAGAACTAGCTGGACGCGCCGGTGATGTTTCCTTATATGGCCGGAGACTCTCCATAGAGCGAGCAGTTTCAACTCGCGCCGCGGCCAAATACTGGCCACTAGTTATAGTCGTTTGGGCAATTTCACACTCCTCTTGGCTCGAGCTTGAAGTGCCGCTCCGTGAAAATGTACTCGTTTTCGATACGAAACTTTTATCACTGAACTGAGCGGAGATACTCGATGTGTTAGCGTCTGCAGATTCAGACGAGGCCTGTTGACGAATGTAACCTTCCTCTAACGAAGAGTGAACCACTCGGGCGTTCAACGAGCTAAAAGTCGCGAGGTTCGGCCTTCGGCTCTTTCGTTCATCATCTTCTTCCTCCATTTTAGTTATTTGTCCTAAAACTTCCAAAACTAGCACATGCAAATCAAACAGAACACTATTCAATACACCATTTATGCATTTCAATAAATTTATTGCATTATATTTATTTTCTTATACATACAGATAAAATAAAACATGTAATAAGGAACACTGGACACAGTCTTTATCACTATTTGAGAGCACAACACGCGCGGCTTAAGGCGGACACCTGAAACAAAACATGATAAATGAAGCAAACTGCTACAGTCTAAAGTATGGATGAGTCGACATGTTTCAAGTTAAGGTCAAGAATTGAAGGAAGGGCAAAGGAATTTCGTGTAGCTCGAATATTAGTAGAGAATTACTGTAAACATAATAGACTTTGCGATTTAGTTAATGTGCCGGGAGTGTATTGAACTGTTGTTAACCATATTGTTAATTGCGTCTATGAATGTGGGAATTTGTTTTAATTACGTTTAGTTTGCTTCTTTTGAGTCGAGCGCCAACTGCCCTGCTTGATTTGCGCAGTCTGTGAGGGCTTTAACTTGGTCCGCGTTCAGTCCTGTGGCTTTCACTTTGACATCGGCACTCCTAGAGTGTTCTTTACTCTCACTGCTGGACTCTACCCGATTTGTCGTTTCATTTCCGAATTGATCAATGAACGTCTCCTCTTCGAACTCCTCTTCGTAACTTTCCTCAAAATGTTCGCGGAATTCCTGTCTGGCCTGGATGGAAACTTTCTCTTTAGTCTCTCTCTGTTCCATCACTTGATCCATTGTTTTCTTAACGAGCTGTTGGCCAGCCTCCAGTTGCTTGCTCTCAGACATCTTGTAATTTTATTCTAAAATTATTGAAAAGGTTATCGTTGTAATTATAATTTTGAGTGCATATTTCTATTCTATGCATGATATTGTTTTTTGAATTTTCTAAGAGATCGTTACATTGTAGCATATACTCATATATAGCATGATATATTCGAGTATATGCTCAATAAAACATTGTTTGGAATAACATAAAAGACAACAGAAATATAAAATGTTCTCAGGACGGTGCTTACATACGTATGTTGAACCAGAAAGCCCAGTTTGATAGAAATTGATAGCGTCAATTGGCTAAGCGCCAAGATGTGAATGTTTGGATCGTATTTAAATTTACGGCGGAGGAGAATTTCAGGGCACGACTTTAGGCACCGCAGTTTATATTTCTGTATTTTAGAATAACAATCAAAATTAAAATTGAGCTTTCTGTGAAGTAAAACTGCAAAATTTGATAACGCTTCCGGGGATTCACTTGCAATGCCAGCAGAGAATTTAATATGACTGCATAACGAAGCGAACATTCCAGAAGAATGAGCAAATAACGCCACGTGTATTTAGGGTTACTACAGATTATCAGTCACTAAAATAAAGTGATTTTCAATTCTTAAAATACTCGTACACAGTTTAGTTTTCGACAGATGACATATTTCAGTGTATGTTATTTATAATAAAAAAGCGAATAATGTTTTAAATACAACCTTTAAGTATTTTATTCGTGTAGTGAAATTAAAGCAATGAAAAAAATTAAAAAAAACCATTAAAAATTAAAGAAACGATAAAAAGTATATAGAATTAATTTTAATATTACTTGAAATTCGTTTTAATCCTAGTTGAAATAAAAAAAAAACAGAAAACATCATTAGTCAAGTTTTCAAGGCAAGAATTTGTCCTTGTCAACTTGACAACCCTATCGCGTTGACAATAGGAATTCGCATCTACTAAAAACAACCGAATACCTGTGTGTTTCCTTGACCTGTATTAATATAGAAACTACAACTAAATTCCAAACTTTTCCACTTTTACACCACACATAATTGTGCTAACTAGAATAATATTCAATGATATTTTTACTTAATGATATTGATATCTAATAATTCGTGTTTGATAGACCTGCCTGTTTTGAAATAAAAAAAAAAAATGTTTTGCATTTAAATACATACTTTAACTAACATTGTAATATTTAAATAGAATTTTACGAAAAATTGTAATATTTATTAAATATTTATATATATTTGGATATTTTTACAGAAATACAAAATAATTTTTGTTCTAAGCACTTTGACAGTTAAAATAGTAAAATATTTACCTCAAATGCGTTGATTATAATCGTTAATAGGTTAATATTGCACTGGAGCTTTGGTTGAACACGAAAAGCTAAGAATATTACGCTTGGTCCAAAAGGTGTTTCCGATCGCAAGCTCGCGAGTGAACTGAGCAGTATAAGAAGGCGGGTCGCGCTTTGATGCACGTTTAAGCTTTGCGTGGGCGCATGTTTTAACCAGACGACGTCTGCGCATTACCGCTATGCTAATTTGGCCAAAAGAACATTACTCTAACATCTGTCTTGGCAAATTAACGATCTTTTTTAATTAATTCGGTCATTTATTATTGTCCGCCGCCATACAGCAAGACACACAAAACACAATCAAATAAATCGCTCGATGAAATATTTCCTGGATAATAATTTTACGGGTATCATACCGATTAATTGCATTTTTAAGTCAAAATAAATCATTCTCAAAGGCGAATTAAGCTAATTTACTACCGTAGACCAAAATAGTATATAGGGCGAAGACTCATGCACGATGACTCTCCAAGAATGAGGGGGCGATTATCGTTACGGCGTTATGAATAATTTATTTACAAAGATCCCTGACTCTGTCATCGCTGCAACGAATGAAACACCCACACGATTCTTGAAAGTAAATGAAAACATACATATTTTCCACCGAAGTCATTGTTTATAGGGAATACGTAGATGCAACTTTTTTTTATTTTGCTTAATCTGTTTGTTTTTTTTTTTTATCCAAAGTCAACGATGCAAATTTGAATTCTATATAAATTTATTCATCATTGTTATCGTCTTCAGTTCTTGGAAGTCCACTGTTGGACATAGGTTTCCTCTTTTCCTCTTTAAAAAGGAGGGATTTACCAAATCTTTTTTTTTTTTGTAAGACAACTCCCGCATTAGGATTAATTCCAGTGTCGCGGGGACTTTACAAACATTCAAATAACGGAAACACAGAACACCCAGACTCAGAACAACAATTTGTGGTTTACACAAAGTTGTTGTCCCGTGTGGGGATCGAACCCACCACACTCAACACCGCAGTGGACGCTGCGCCATCCGTGCAGTTAAATCTCCAAGCTTGGCAGGCGTCTTGGAAATCGCAGTAGATTTTGACTGAATGACAAAATAACGCTGCAGTACATCCCATAGCTGGTTCTCACAGCATTCTCGGGGAGAATTGGAGAAACTTATTACCTCGTCTAAATTGGAGAAACTTATTACCTCGTCTAAATTGGAGAAACTTATTACCTCGTCTTAATTGGAGAAACTTATTACTTCGTCTTAATTGGAGAAACTTATTACCTCGTCTTAATTGGAGAAACTTATTACCTCGTCTTAATTGGAGAAACTTATTACCTCGTCTTAACTGTTAATCTGGTTCTAAAAGACGCAATACGATAATAAACCAAATAATGCTATTCATACTTAAAATCAATTAGAGTTTAGCAATTTGTGTATTTTTCCTTGGAACAATGTTATGGCAATTTATTCTGAACTCCGAGTATAAAAATTATCTAACCTGTATCTGTGTAAGAGGATCGTTCCAATAAAAAAATAGATACTCTTTACTCATTTCTTTCATACTGGCAAGTTACATACCGTCGCAAAAGCAGATTATTTGTTAAGAAATTTGAAAATGGATATATAATATCTTAAATACAATTATATGTTGAAAAAATCAATCAAAAAAAATCTGTAAATTTTATAATATTTTTCAGTATCCAATTTCTTTTTTTTCATGACCCTAGCTGAACACCATTAAAAAGTTTTTTAAGGTGTTTTATGGCCTGGTATCTAAAACCTTTAAGCCAAGCCATAAACACACAGTTGCACCAATTTGACAATAAAATACTGATGAATTACATTTTATGCTTCTTGGGAGTTTTGACGTTAATCCAAAGATTACCACATTAACACAGTGACTGAGCAAGAGTACCCGCAAACATATTGCCTTGAAAAAACACAGTCATTTTTCATCGATAGCCATAGTTTTATTACAATGTTTCAATACTGTTCACGATTAATACAGAAAACAACACCAAATTTATATATCAACGTCATAATAAACTAATATAAAACATTAAAACAAAACTTCAAGTCATGCTTCACTCGGGTTGCCGCCAAACTTCCCCAGTAAAAAAGATTCTTTAACTAAGGGTGGTCAGAAGGAGGGTAACACCACAAATTACCATATATATTTAGTTTATGGCAACAGTTGGCGATGCGCAAAATTTATGTAGCCCTAGTAATACCTGTCCTTGTCCTCCACAGAGTGAAGTAATGGCTGTATAGGTATTTACTACTACTTAAGAAAACCGTTATTTCGTTTACTGCGAGTCGTTTAAAATACATGGTATAACTACATAACACTAAAAAAGATGGTTCTACCCGAAATATAGTTAAATAGTTATTAATTGATAAATTTATGTAATTTCTATAGTTAATTAATGTAATTAATATAGTTAATTAATGTAATTTCTATAGTAATTAATATAATTTCTACAGTTAATTAATGTGATTTCCATAGTTAATTTATGTAATTTCTATAGTTAATTAATGTAATTTCTATACTTAATTTATGTAATTTCAGTAGTTAATTAGTTCAATTTCTATAGTTAATTTATCTAAATTATTTGCTGTGTGGCGCAGACATAATAATGGTGTCACTCTACTCCTTTCCATGGATGCTGTAAGGGATGTACCAGAATAATTGCAGGCATCGTTATCCTATTATTCAATCAAAATCTACTACTAATCTAAGATTATGGAAAATCCCTCCTTTCTTAGGTGGAGGCTTATATCCAGAGGTTGAGTTCCACAGGCTGTTGATAATAAAATTTACCTAAATAATGCATTATATTCTAACCACCTTGGTTCTTTATATTTAATACATCAACGTAACTTGAATAAATATGATTTGATTCATGTTTTATTTCTTACTAGCTTTTGTCCACGGCTCCGTCCGCGTGAATGTCAGTTTTCCGCTACATGCGAAATACCGACACAATCATAAATTAATAAAAAAACCTAGCTACCATTTTTACTTGACCTCTCGTACCTTAATGGCGACTACTAAAACAGGCATCAAGCTGTATCTCCAATTCTACTGGAGCGATTTTGATGAAACATAGCGCAGTATTTAATTCGGAATAGTACCTTTAAAACTGTCATAGTTTAACCAAAATCCAGCCGCTGGTTTTTGGGTGAAGCCCAAACAAACAAATAAACAAACAAACAAAAATCGACGGATTCGGTTTCAGAAGCCCTTATTTAGTCGATCGATAGGTTGCATTTTTTAAATATCTTTGGTTTTTGAAAATTTGACATTTAACAATTTTATAATAGTACAGATTACTCTTGAAAAATAATATAGGAAAGGAATAGTGGAGGCTCCACATTTTGACGTTCAATAAAAGTCCTCACAATTTAATAGGGTGTTTTCTTTTTACTTAAGGCGTTTTTAATTCTTTGGGTTATATCAGCCCTAGTGATACCTTATAGTGTTTAAACCAGAGGATCCCAGACTTTTTTTCTCATAGACCACTTTCAAAATTTAGCTGGTTCCCGTGGACCATTTCAGCTACATTTCTACCATATTCCCAAAAGTCTACAAAAAATGTGAAGATTAGATCTAACTATGGAAATCTGCGTACACCAACGTAGATCCCCGTCGAGGCTCCCGTGGACCCCTGGAGGTCCACCTGGACCACTTTGTGAATTAAGAGTTTAAACAAATCTCTAATCTAGATTTTACGTAATAATTACAGCAAGTATTTTTTATATATACTATCACTTACGGTTCACTATAAAAGATGTTTATGTGGCGACCTCCTTCACTACATAGTGTCACACATCCTCAACAGATGGCGCTGCACTAAATTGATGACATTAGAAGTCTGAATCACGCGCATGAAGTTTGATAGCGACTTAGCGTATATATGACGACCGGACACCGACCGTCGGGGCAGTGGCAGGCCCCGCCAGACATAACACCCGTTTAAAAAACATCCGATACCGCCACATTTCGACCCATAATGATGACGTCATCATTGGTCATTATTCATGTAGCCAAAGTTTAACTATCATATTTATGTAATACTACATAACACAGATACATATGTATTTATAATGCACATTTAGTTCATCGAGTTTGGAAATAAGTTCAGGTTTTATTATTACTCATTCTCTAGATGAGATCGTATATTCTCGCTTCGTATATAAATTTTATGGGCCATTACTGAATTCTGTCGTAAGCCGTTATTCCTAAATTATTTGTTTTAATCATGTGCTAGGTAACTGAAAGTTATTGAATAAACAATATCATAAAATATCTGTAAAATAAACGACATTTATTTATTTCACGATTATTTTGATAGTAAAATTGTTTCTATCGAAAGGTCATGGGTTCGATTCCGGACCCGTAACATTGAGTTATATCTAAATCATATACATCGGTTTAAACTGTAGATATCAATGTATTCAACGGAGAAGGAAAACTTCGTGAGGAAACCTGCATGTCTAGATAGGTAACTAATGTCTATCAACCCGCACTAGGCCAGCGTAGTAGACTACGGCCTAATCCCCCCCCCCCCCCCCGACAGAGGAGAGGTCCGTGCTCCCGTAGTGGAGACGAATTATAAAGCCTGAAAATAAAAAAAAAACGTTGCCGCGTAGCCGTAGTAGCGTCATACGTTATTATTTAAGATTTGCCCTGTCTAAATTCTTCATAGGACTATCGTATACACCACATAGTATCATAGTCCCGCATTGCTACACACGCGAGAGGTTCCGGTACCACAGTTTCATTGCTTCGAGGCCCTTCTGTCCTTCGCGGTGGACGTCGTCGTTACACTTTAAAGCGCGGGCCGTTGAGTCCATAATTCTATATCACCGAGCTTATATAGCACATTATAGCTTCACAAACCTCAATCAGATGATGCGTTTAAATTATGTTGGAATAAAAATATAAACGCTCAAACAATAGGGTAGTAGACTTGTTTTTTATATTAGTCTCTTCAATAACTTATGCTACATACAAATTAAAATAGAAAGAATTTTATAAATCAGCTCAGTAATAAGTAAGTTAAAAACCTTTTAAATTTGGTTGTGGGGGTAATCGTCAAATTACTAAAAAGGATGCATATACTGTTTTATGACGTCACTGCCATTATGGTGTGGGCGTGTGTGAGAGATAGCGAACTAATACACCATTATCGTCATTTTTGAAATATTAATTACAACCTCATTTCACTATTCTAGTATTGTTTTCACAGAAAAATTTCTTTTAAATAGTATTTACTGTCGCGAATAATGTAATTTAAAAAATAAAACACAAGAATCAACACTAATTGTTGGGCATTCTTAAAAAAAATCCTTTCACCATCGCACTACTAGGCGCACGGCGGGCTATCACCCCTACCTCGTAGACG
>WUAW01013982.1:13982-35645 GCA_017165845.1 Thaumetopoea pityocampa | reverse complement strand
CTTTCAAAATTTAGCTGGTTCCGGTGAACCCCCTGCAGCTACATTTCTACCATATTCCCAAAACTCGACAAGAAATGTGAAGATTAGATCTAACTGTGGAAATTTGCGTACGCCAACCTAGACCCCCGTCGAGTCTCCCGCGGACCCCTGAGGTTTCTCCTGGACACTTTGGGAACTAAGACTTAGACTAATTGGCCATATTTTTCGCTTTTGGGTAGACCTCCTACTTAACTAATATTGAATTTAGGCAAATTCATTGACTTCTAATGTATTTCTGACAGCGGGAAGCGTTGCTCGCTTCGAAAGATTTAAATTTCCAGGGGTATGACTACTTTGGGTATCAATGCTCTTATATCAGTATAACTGGTGGAAGACCGACTCATGCTGCACTTTTCGTTCCACGGTAGCTGGCTATCACTTGAGAATTTTCGACTCCATCGAGTTTCTGTTTGGCGTGCTGACAGCTACACTTTGGGCACAGACTCAACGTGATGTAAGGTTGGCATCCACTAAATCACTCCGATGACACCACCCTAATGACACGACGCCAAGCAGGAGTGTCATTAGCATTTCATTGCCTGTGATTTAAATTGGCTGTATTTTCAAATCACTTCTTGGGAGTAGGGAGCTGTAATTGTTCCCAAGCTTCCTTTTCCTCATAGGAGCGCACGGAGTGGGGTTGAAGGAAGTTGCGGTTTCCTTGTCCCTCGTCAGTCTCTCTTAAAACTCTTGGACATGACAGAGAACAGCCGAGAAGCTCCGGTTCTCCCATTTCTGTGTTCAATTGGCGCCGCGTTCGGTCCGACAGCGTGGCATGCTATGGTGCTGTAACAGAACTTAACTAAACTTAGTCTCTCCCCATCTTTTTCTAATGTCAAACGCCAAAACGAGATAGCTACAATTTTGATGCTGTCAGTTTTGTTTAGACACGTCAGAATTAAGAAATTTCGACGTGACCTCGGAATATGTCGACTAAAGATACGCAAAAACGCAACATTTTTTGTACTTTTTGACAGAAATGTAGGAGAGTACTCGCTACAAGTGTTTGCTATCTCGTTTTGGCGTTTGCCATTAGAAAAAGATAGTCTAAATTTAATTGGGTTGTGTTACAGCAAAATTACGACCTATATGACAACCATTGACAGTTTAAGTTAATACCAGTACTTGAAAAAAATAAGTAAATATATATATGTATATATATATATGTTAAATCGTACATTTTGTATTAATATTTCTGCGTTTTATTTTATTAGATAATTAATCGAATGGTATAAGGGTCCTTTATTATTTTAGTTAATATTAATTATGCTTATTATATTATTTTATATATTAATTATGCTTAACACTACCGTTCAATTTAAATTAACGTTACACTTTAAACTGAACATTACACTTAACGTTACAGTTGTTAAGAAGAATAGGGTCGAAACTTATTTGGTTTAACTTTTTGTCGGGTATTTTATAGGATTCATTTTATGGGTTTAAACTATTAAAATTTAACTAATAACTTAAAATAATTGACTTGGTATTGACAAAGCCGATTTTAATATGTGTGTATCAAATTTTATTTATTTATTACCTGACTGCGCCAAAAAGAGGGTTATGTTTTTCGAGTGTATGTATGTATAGTTTTTGGCACCCTCTGTAGCCTAAACGGCTTAATGGATTTTAGCTTGAGAGCTGTAGTTAGTTTCGTCTTATCAAATCGTCTTATCGTCACTGGGTATATCAAAATTATTAAAAAATACATTTTTTACGCAGTCGAGTTTGTTTTTTTTGCCAATAATGTTTTTATTTTGTATTCATCAATTTAAAAAAAAAATGGAAGTCTTGCATGAGCGACAAACATGAAGTGATGCTTCAAACGACAGCGAAATCACACAAATCCCAATCATATTTATTTTGCTGCGAATTGAAAGCAAAATTGAGCTGAGCGAGCCGATCATTTCAAAATTCCCGCCAGTTAGAAAGTTGCTATCTATACGCGCGGAATTGAATTAGTCGGCGAGCCAAAGCTTGTGGCGTTAACTATAGAAAAACTATGTCTGTCTGTAACACGGTTGTTTCAATTCCTACAATATTGTAATTGTTTTACATTGTTGACTCTAGTTGAGCCCGCAGCCAGAGAAGTGTTCAAATTCAACTATAGTTAGTTTTAAGAATGTATTTGTTACGAATAATATATTTTGTTATTATATTATTACCTATGTTTTATTTTTTATCATATCCATTCCTTTCCTCTCCCTTTTATTCCCTTTACTTATGTCTAAATAAGACGAGACGTCTGGACGTGTTGCGTTCTATAATCATGTCTACCTCCCGCATTTTCTTAAAACTATCTCACTCTGTCGCTCATAAATATCATTCACTAAAGCGAGAAAGCAGTTGAGTCGCAGATGCTAAAAAGCACATACTGGAACATTTTTTAATGTATTTTATGGCCTGGTAACCGAAGTTCACTCGGATCATATCCTACATTCTGACAGATTACACAGATACTATGTTCATTCTTTAGCGGTTAAGATATGAGGATGTCGTACGAGACAGATTTATTGCTAAACGGTATTGAAATTATAACAGATTTGTTGATAGAAGAACTAATAGTGAATTGTCATGTAAGAAGGCTGAAAAGTATAACCAGGGCCGTCTTTACCCGGGGGTGCAAGGGGTGCGGTGCACTCGGACGCAGAGTCCTAGGGGGCGCAAGCCGACCGCCATAACTATCGATAGGTACCTACTGCATGAGAGCACGCGAGCGCAGCCGCGCGCACAGATAGTTCATTATACATCACAGGTATCGTTTTACTAAAGACGCCGCGTGCCGCTTTCGGCACATGCCAGTATTTTTTTCGGGTATTTGAATTGGCAAAAAATAAATCGATTTTTAATTGTATAATATGATTTCAGAGGAATAAATAAATAAATGAAACATAAAAATTATACAGCGTTTTTTATTGACAAGAGCAGGAGTGGTACAGGGTGGGGGGGCGTATGTTGACTTTTGCACCCCGGCGCCGAATATGCTTAAGACAGTCCTGAGTATAACGCAGTCCAAGTTCACTTTGGTTGCACCATAGAGTAGGTTTATATATATGAGGGTTGAACTTCCCCATATATTACCATACTCTTTGGGTTGGACGTCGTCTTTGTACTACGCTTTGATAAATGTTACAACGATCCGAATAGGGTCCAATTGGTTATTAAATCTACTTTGTCCAAGCAGATTGTATCAACACGACTTCAGCCATACGATTATTCAAAAATTATGTTCCTATATCTGTCTATTTAATTCACATCATCTACATAAATGCTTGCTACTCAAACAATACTGCTTGTTTACATTTGAAACCGAATGCCCAAAATAACCAAATATATTTACATAAACAAATATGTAGCTGTGATATGTAAACAATATGATAACTGTACATTATTATGAGCTCACAGTAAGTGCACCGTGGCCAGTGCACGTTGAACTACTAGTCAATCAAGTCAGTTACATGTTTGGATATACACAGTGAGTGTGTTTTTTATGTAACGAATGTAGCAATAGTATCAATTCTGATGTAACACAACTTTAAACAAAATGTAGACTATCCCTGTCTTTTTCTAATGCCAAACACCAAAACGAGATAGTAAACATTTTTAACGAGTACCGACCTACATTTATGTTAAAAAGTAAATTTTTGCTTATTTTTAATCGGCATGTTCCGAGGTCACGTTTAAATTTGTATATAGAACTTAATTATGACGTGTCTAAACAATATTGACAGCGCCAAAAATGTAGCTATCTTGTTTTGGCGTTTGACATTAAAAAAGATAGGGAGAGATTAATTTAGTTAAGTCTTTTACCTGAGCTCTCTTTCCTTAACGGAGGCTACTAAAACAGGGATCATGCTGTATCTTCAATTTTACGGGACCGATTTTAATGAAACATGCCGCAGTATTTAAGTCGAAATAGTACCTTAAAGACTGTCTCAAATTGACTAAAATATACCAGTTGGTTTTTTGTGAAGCCCGAACAAACAAACAAACATCGATCCTGATACGAATTGGGTTATTTAAATGGGTACTACGTAATACATGCACCAATGTGTTTGATGGGAAAGGAAAACTTCATGAGGATACCCACATGTCTGCATGCGTGTGTGAAATATACCAACCCACTGTGGGCCAGCGTGGTGTGATTTCTTGATTAGTTCTTTCCTGATTAGGAAATGTGCGTGCCTCTATAATAGAGAAAAATATAGACTGGGGATAATTGCTGTGTGGCGGAATAATAATCTCTTCGCCCGGACGCTGTAGATCCAGCTAAGGGATGTACCAGAGTAATGGGCAGTAACGTTATCCTCTTATTCAATCAAAGTCTAATAAGACCAGGCGTGGAGGTTATGGGAAATCTTTGCTTTTTAAGGAACAGGTTCTTATCCAGCAATGGACTTCCTAGAGCTGCTGATGTTGATAGTAATGATTTAAGTATTAGTATAATTATACAGTGTACTAGCTTTTGCCCGCGATTCTGCCCACGTGAATGTCGATTTTCCGCTACACGCGAAATCCCAACACAATCATAAATTTATATAAAATAATACTGAACCACTTTTACTTGACCTCTCGTGCCTTAACGGCGGCGGCTACTAAAACAGGAATCAAGCTGTATCTTCAATTCTACTGGACCGATTTTGATGAAACGTACCGCAGTATTTAAGTCGATAGTACCTTTAAGACTATAACAGTTTAACCAAAATTTACCCGCTGATTTTTGCGTGAAAAAATTTTGCCCCAAATTTGGTTTCAGAAGCCCTTATAATTAAGGACATTATCGACTAATGTCGATCTGAGTAGTTTGTTTTTAAATATCTATGATTTTTGAAAATTCGTCATTTAACAATTTTATAATAATATAGATTACTTTTCAGCCTAGTTTCCATTACACTACGTCCCACTTCAATCGCTACATCTATCTCATGTTATCACAGTATCACTTACCTTTTTTTTTCACAACTCAATAAGTCTTCTAGTAAGTGCCTTCTTGTAAATTAAGTTTATTTCAACTACTATGTACATACATAAAAAATGAACGGAAGCAACTGTTTCAGTGTCTGCACTGTGTCACAATTGCTAACACCCTTAACAGTTTCATGTAACAGAAACGCGTATACTGCCAGAATTATTGTTGCAAATTCACAAATTCATTAAGTAAATTTAGATAAGACCTTTGTTTATTAACCCTTTGCTCTCCAGCCTAGTAACTCATAGTAACTCATAGACACTCCAGCCTAGTAACTCATAGTAACTCATAGACACTCCAGCCTAGTAACTCATAGACACTCCAGCACTATATTAGCTACAAGTACATACCTGTGATGTAGAAGATAAATGGAGTCGTTGCAATAAAACAAAACATTTATTTCTTAGCTATTTTATAAAGAAACATATTCTAATTTATAGAAGAATCGTGTCGCCGCAGCCGCGACAGTGGATTTAATGTTAGCATTTTAATGTCGCAAATACAGCGACAACGGAGTGCGAAGGGTTTTCCGTCTCTATACGTGTCGGTGTAGGAAGCATTCAAGTGACAGTTAAACATCAGAAGCCCCTCAACATATTCTTTGCAATGACAACACACTGACCAAATTGGGCTCANGGCGACAACGGAGTGCGAAAGGTTTTCCGTCTCTATACGTGTCGGTGTAGGAAGCATTCAGGTGACAGTTAAACATCAGAAGCCCCTCAACATATTCTTTGCAATGACAACACACTGACCAAATTGGGCTCAACCTAACCTCTTGTTATCATCTTGCAGACTGCTATTGCGTGCAGCTTCTTTGTCGGAAGAATGTATCTAATAATAATACTATTACTTTGGCAATACGAAACTGCGACATCCATGGATGATATTACAAAAGATTTACTGACACCTTTAACGGAATTCGAAGAAGCGTGCGGTTATGAGGTAAAATTCCAATGTAATCTCTTTCCGCGGAGAGAATTCCGCTTAGGACTTCTGCCAAATGCGGAGGTAGCTAGCAGAATTTAGTAAACTTGACAAAAATGGGGAACTTTTTTGGAGACCCTTTTTGGCTCCTTTCTTAAAGAAGGGAGAAACATTGGATTCGCTCCCCCAGTTTGAGGCACTTACGACGCATGTGCCAGGCGGGTATACCATCTTCCTTCACGGGGATTGCTTTGGATGGACGCTCTTTAAATATTAGAACTTTCAGTCTCAGCGGTGGGATATTATAAGTGAAAAATATCTTAAACGAGCCACATTTAAATGCCTATTTGCTTATAACTTCACGGAAAGAGGTAATTTCGAGGCGATAAATCGTTCTAGTTACATATCTCTACATATTTTTAAATTACTCCTTAGGATGAACATTGGACGCATTAAAGACATGGATTAGATTTTTAAGGCGTTAAGTGGAGAAACTCTACGTTCTATTAAAAACATCCAGACCGTCAGTTGGTGATCAGGACGTTAGCTGCAAGTTGTATATACGCTAAGAGGCTATCAAATCTCTTCACCGTGATTCAGCTTTCAATATGACTTTCTTTATAATTTGACATTCAACAGTTGTGCCATCTGTCGACGTTGTCAAGTACTATGTGGCGATGTAAATCGCTACAGCTGTGCCGATAGTAGGAAGTGGATATGCTAACATTCTCCTCGGACGCCCTTTTGTGATATGGCCATCTGACTTTCAGAGTTGTCACAAGGAAGTCGATGAAGCTATAAACGTTCACATAGTGCCTCACACTCACGCAGAGCTGGGGTACACCAACACATTTTATGGACATTATACTGGATGTAAGTAACTGTTTATTAGTGCGGCCAAAAACAGACCGACAGACAGACAAGAAAAACCGCGTGTTGTTATGTACGCACGTTAGAAGGTATATTTCTTTAGCGCAAAAAAAATATTTGTACGTGTGCAAGCCCGAACTAACATAAAACATTAACGGATTTGGATTCAGAAGCTCTTAATTAGTCGATCTGAGTGGTTTGTTTTTAAATATCATTGATTTTTGAAAATTTGACATTTAACAATTTTATATTATTATATAGATAGATAGAAGTTGGACGATTTTCCTTCTTAAACAACAACAGCTTGCATAGTTGAACGCCTAATGCTTATAAAAGTGATAGTTTTGCAAAATTTTAATAAATTTATATTGAATGGAAATAACTGTTTTTTTTTAGATAGGATCCAGAACAAAAACTAAAAGAAAATCCATCCAATAGTTTTGTAGTGATGCGCGAATGGCTGCGAACTTCTATCATTTCATTTTCATAAATTTATCCAGAAGTGATAATGATGTGATTTTCTTCTTCTTCTTCTTTTTTTATGGTGGCAATCGGCTGTGAATTTGCGCCATTTCTACCATTTTGGATTGTATATATTTTTGTAGTTATATTTTTCAAGTTATCAATAAAATATCGGTGTATCACATTTTATTGCTTCTTGGGAGTTTTGAAATCAATCCGACGAATACCAGTTTGACCAGACAAAATTCCGCAGGTATATTGCCTTGAAAAAATACGGTCACTGCTATGTTAATCAAGGTTTTGTTCCAATGATTCAATATTGTTCATGATTATTGATGATTAATACACAAAAAAACACCAAATTTATATATTAAACATCACAATAAACTAATATAAAACGTTAAAATAAATCTTCAAGTGACGCTTCACTCGGGTCGCCGCCAAAACTCCGGTATGATTTTGATTTTCAGATGACGACATCAATGTGAGAAGTAAAATCAATATGAAAAACATTTTGGATGCCGTAATCACTGAGCTTTGGGGCAACGAGCGGAGAAAGTGAGTACGCAAGGATGAGAATTAATGAAAAACGGATTCTCTGTTTCTCTTAATAATCGTTAACAGATTTATTTGCATTTTCTTGCATTGTGACTGGAAAAATACATACATACATACACTCACGCCGATATCCCATAAGGGTAGACAGAGACCATAGTATGTACTACATACATACGTACAGTGACGCTTCTTTCCCATTGGGGTAGGCAGAAACCATTTCTTTCCACCTGCTACCGTCGTTTAATGTAGCAGAGTGGCTATCCGCAGTCCACATTTCGCCCCCGCGGGCAACGAGAAGTGTCGGGTGGCGAACCACGATGCCGCCATTTTATAAGGTTAAAAAAGTTAAAATTCCTCATCGCATTTCCGAGGTTTAATGGAGAGGAAAGGAAAAAGGATGAGGTGGGAAAGGTGTATTGAGTAAGGAATATCGAATTTTGGAATAGGACTATAGGATATAGGGTACTACTATCTCGGTAGGAGTAGGAAGAGACAGTAGTAGCTCGGGGGGCCGGGGTCGCTTACCCGTATACTTAAGTCTATTTGCCGGACAGGTTAAAAGACAAAGTACTTCCTGACCTTATCCTATTATTCAAACAAAATCTACTGCAGTCTCCAAGACGCTTGCTAAGCTTGGAGATTATGACAAATCCCTTCTTTTACCCTTTCTTTCTGGGACATCTCCCACATCTACCATCGTACTGTAGGATGGACTGCTAGACCTAAGATGATGATTAGCCTAACTCAACTAATAACTATCTCGGAAGGAGTAGGGAGAGACAGTAGCTAACGGATGTACCGGGATAACGAGCAGCGACGGTATCCTGTCATTCAGTCAAAATCTGCTGCGATCTCCAAGACACCTGCCAAGCGTGGACACTATGGCAAATCTCTTCTTTTTAAGGCACTAGACACGGGTACAGCTATGGACTTGCACGGGTTGACGATGACTATCAATAAAAGTATGGGGATAGACTTACAAACTAAGAAACTAAGAAAATCAGAAGAAGAAGAAACTAAAATATTCTGTTATAAAATGTTTCTGATGCTAATGGTTTCGCTGTTTGAAGAAGATGTGAAGCTAGGCGGTTAACTTTTTCAAACCGAACTTTACCGAATGAATGCAGACCACAAATCTGTGCGTCTTTTACAGCAACTAAATATCAACCTTATTCCATAGCTAGTACATCGTTGAAACCTTTGAGTCGCGTAGTACTATACCAAGCAAATGCAAGCGAGTCTTGAGATATGGCGCCCAATGAAACATTTTGTGCGTACAATAGTACCACAAAAATAAGTTACAACAATAAACCTGTACAGAGTAACAATTTTTTTAATGGCGTGTAAATATTTCATTCCATTATAAGACAGTCCGTTTAAAATCTTCATTCGCCATTGTTCGAATTCACGCTCGCATTGTAGTATCCGCATGTTACGAGTGCGATAACATGAGTTCATCGATTATTACATTTTCGACCTTACACGTAGTGCATTAAGGTTTTTAATAAATTCGCGCCTACAACCACTTGAATCGGCGTTTGTCAGCACCCG
Organism: Thaumetopoea pityocampa; assembly: GCA_017165845.1. Classification (NCBI taxonomy): domain Eukaryota; kingdom Metazoa; phylum Arthropoda; class Insecta; order Lepidoptera; family Notodontidae; genus Thaumetopoea; species Thaumetopoea pityocampa. The sequence continues at coordinate 26,269 of WUAW01013982.1, read as the reverse complement.
TCCGTACTGACGAAGGATGCCGATATAACTTGTTTTTCGTGGTACTGCCGTACTTGTTTATGATTTTGGTTGTTTCAGATTTACTTTTGCAGATTTTCCTTATTTCTTTCACTGGTGGAAGAATCGAGATGAAACAGGTGAATTAATTTACGAAATGTTTTTATTATTAAACTAGCTATTACCCGTGGCTGTTCCCGTTGAAAGTGAGAAGTTATATAGCTAGGGGCTTTAGGAGTCATCAAAAATGTACAATAATACCACAAAAATAAGTTACAAAGATGTAACTTATTTTTGGGGTAAACATTTTTTTTTGTTTGATAAGCGCGACCCACGATGTTAAAATCACTTTATATATAATAATGTCACCATATAATATATATAATATGCTGTCGTATTTTGTCATATAACTGTTTAATAAAAACTATCTCAAATTTGTGATTTATTTACGTTATATTTTTTTATAAAAATAAAACTACTGCGCCAGCCATCTTATATCGTCTTTTGAAAGTAGCAATAACAATCTTTTTGTTGACGTGCAACATCCATGACTCTGGTATAAAAATTCGTGCTCATCACACAGTTTGTCTCTACCAGGATTCGAACCCGGGATGAATTGATGATAGATAGCAGGGTCCGTGCCACTGAATCAATCAGTCGTCAAATCAACGTGTGTAAAAGTATCCGGAGTATTATTTATTTGTAATTTTACGTGTGTTCCAGTCCGTCGCATGGTCTTCCAATTACTCCGCCAGGGCAGGCTGTTCTTCGTCGGAGGGTCGTGGGGTATGCCCGATGAGGCTACCACCAGCTACCATGCGATCATCGACTTGTTCACATATACTCTGAGGTAAAATCGTATTAAGATGCATTGGTGGTGTAGTGGTTTTAGACACGGCTTACGATTGAAGGGTCGTGGGTTCGAATCCCGGTCCCGTACCACTGAGTTATTATTTATAATTCATGTACGGTATCATGTGTGAAGTCTACCAACCCGCGCTAGGCCAGCGCGGTAGATTACGGCCTAATCCCCCTCCTGATCAGGGGAGGTCCGTGCCCCTGTAGTGGGGACGATATGGACTGGGGATGATGATGGTGAAGATCGTATTTAAAGTGAAACCTGAAACAGAGAAATGCTTCTATTATTATTATACTTACTGTTCTATAACTATACCTACCGGGTCCCACTCGCGGCTCCGGCCGTCTGAATATTGGTTTTCGCAAAAAATTCTAAATGCCGAAANAGATCGTATTTGAAGTGAAACCTGAAACAGAGAAATGCTTCTATTATTATTATACTTACTGTTCTATAACTACACCTACCGGGTCCCACTCGCGGCTCCGGCCGTCTGAATATTGGTTTTCGCAAAAAATTCTAAATGCCGAAATATAACATTCACAAAAAAAATAAAAATCATTTTTACTTGAGCTCTCGTGCCATAACGGCGTCTATTGAAACAGAGATCGAGGTTATTTTCAGTACTACTAGACCGATTTTGATGAAACATATAACAGTAATTAAGTTGAAATAGTACTTTTAAGACTACAACAGTACGACCAAAATCCACTAGCTGGTTTTTGCGTGAAACTCGAACAAACAGACGTCAAGAAAAAAAACACGATTTCGATTTAAAAGCCCTTAATTAGTCGATCTAAGTTAGATTTTTTAAATATTTTTAATCTACAGACAATGGCGTTTTATAATTAATAATAGCATAGATAATTGGAGAACGGAGAAGGAAAACTTCGTGAGGAAACCTGCATGCCCGCACGGGTATGTGAAGTCTACCAACCCGCACTAGGCCAGCGTGATAGATAGATAGATGGCTTAACCCCCCTCCTGATCAGGGGAAATCTGTGCCCCTGTAGTAGGGACGAATATGGAGTGGGGATGATGATAGATGGTTGGACAAAGACAAGCAAAAGGTGTAGGGATGAAATACCGGCGAGGCATCAATAATTTTATTCAGCGCGATATTGGTGAGAAAGTATTGACATCTAATCATACATACACACACTCACGCCGGTATCCCATAAGGGTAGGCAGAGACCATAGTACGCTACATACTACAACCCTGATACACCTCTCTCGCCTTATCCACATCCATACATCTGTTCATATACTTTCGTCAATTAAGGGTGCTACGATATGGATTGGGGATGATGATGATGATGGTGATCATGAGAGGAGGCCTCTGTCCAGTAGTGGACGCCTGTGGGCTGTACGACGATGATGAAGTGTGTATGTCGTTGTCCAATATTCAGACACAGTGAATCCTAGTCTGGGACTGGATCAGTGTGTGAAAAGTGTTCAGAATATTATTACATATCGTACATACATACAGTTTCGCCTTTTTCTCTGGTTCTCCAGCAGGGAATCGAACACCGGTCTCCCGCGTGATCGGCCGTTATGCTGATCCCTATACTACCCAAGAATTGGGATAGACAGAGACCACTTCTTTCCATTTGCTACGAACCAAGTGGCTATGCGTAGCCAATTTTACACTCCCGCGGGAAACTAGGCGTGTTGGGAACGAACCACGACGCCGCCATTTTATAAGGCTCAAAGTAATTAAAGTTCCTCATTGCGTTCCCACGGAAAGAGAATGAGGTAGAAAAGGTGTCTTGAGCAAGAAATATGGAATTTGGGAAAAGGACTATAGGGTATAGGATACTACTATCTCGGAAGGAGTAGGAAGAGACAGTAGTAGCTCGGGGGGCCGCGGTCGCTTACCCGTATACTCAAGTCTGTTTGCCGGACAGGCTAAAAGAGTAAGTACTCCCTGACCATAAATATATTATTTGACAGGAAGCTGAACGCGACGTTCTTAGAGTGCGGCAGGCNCGGTCGCTTACCCGTGTACTCAAGTCTGTTTGCCGGACAGGCTAAAAGACTAAGTACTCCCTGACCATAAATATATTATTTGACAGGAAGCTGAACGCGACGTTCTTAGAGTGCGGCAGGCCGCTGGTCTCGTGGCAGTCCGACACGTACGGCCACTCCAGGGAGTTCGCGTCCCTGATGGCTCAGATGCGCTTCGACGGCCACTTCATCAACCCCATCAGCTTCGACGACGAACTGGCGCGCATGAGCGCGAAGACCTCGGAGTTCGTGTGGAGGGGGAGCGACGACCTTGGTAACCTTAACTCTTAGTCCTAATTTTATTTCATACAGTNGCGCACGGCCACTCCAGGGAGTTCGCGTCGCTGATGGCTCAGATGCGCTTCGACGGCCACTTCATCAACCCCATCAGCTTCGACGACGAACTGGCGCGCATGAGCGCGAAGACCTTGGAGTTCGTGTGGAGGGGGAGCGACGACCTTGGTAACCTTAACTCTTAGTCCTAATTTTATTTCATACAGTACGCTAATTTATCTACACTATTATAAAATTGTTAAATGTCAAATATTGTAAATCAAAGATATTAAAAAAAAAACTTTTAAGATTGGCTAATTAAGGGCTCCTGAAACAAAATCCGTCGATGTTTGATTGTTTGTTTGTTCGAGCTTCATGCAAAAACCAGCGAGTAGATTTTAGTCAAACAGTTACAATCTTAAAGGTACTACTCCGACTTAAATACTCTACCATTTTTCATCAAACTCGGTTCAGTAGAATTGAAATTATTTTCAATCTCTTTTCAGGGTCAAGGATTATTCCTTGACCCTGAAAAGAGAGCTCAAGTAAAAGTGGTTCTAAGGTTTTATTATATAAATTGTCTCGGGATTTCCTATGTAGCGGAAAACCGACATTCACGCGGCCGGAGCCGCGGGCAAAAGCTACTTAAGTGATAAAACTGTGATTCATTTGTACTTAATAATTATTTAATAAAAATGCGTACCTGATTTGTTATAACTTATGTCTATCTTTAAATACGTATGTCCGATTTTAAAAATAGGGACATTTGAATATTAAAAAATATGTTCGGCTTTTAGAGCAAAACGGGACTTGAAAGCGCCGAACGTTTTTATTTTATTGAAAATCCGATTTAACTTAAAAAAAAAAAGATTATTTATGTTATGATTTATTTTAGATGAATTAACAAGTTTAGTTGACTACGTGACGAGAATAGAGAAGTGATTAACTCTTCAGAAGCTCGCAATAACTAGCTGGCTCGGCAGCTCGGCTCATCTTAATTGTTATAAGCTTAATCCAGTCAATATAGGTGCTAATTCTACGATAACAGAACTTAACTAAATTTAAACTCTCCCTATCTTTTTCTAATGCCAAACGCCAAAATGAGATGGTAAACATTTTTAGCGAGTACCGACCTACATTTCTGTCAAAGGGTACAAAAAAAAGTTGCATTTTTGCGTACCTTCATATTCAGAAGTCGCGTCTAAATCTTTTAATTTTGACGTGTCTAAACGAAACTGTCAGCACCAAAATTACAACCATCTCGTCTTGCCGTTTGACATTAGAAAAAATAGGGAGAGACTAAATTTAGTTAAGTTCTGTTAGTGCAGAATTCCAAACTCCATCGAGTTCCAAAGGTCGGTCCTCCGGTGTCCAGGCCCCGCCAGCGACATATTCACGCACAAGCTGTTCGACGGCTACTGGTCGCCGCCCGGGTTCTGCTTCGACGGCCTCTGCACCGACCCGCCCATAGTCACTTCCAATTCACTTTTCAGCAACGTGGAAGAAAGGGTGTGTAATGCTTTATTTACTTTTAACTATATTATATATTTACTAGCTTTTACCCGCGGCTCCGCCCGTGTGAATGTCGATTTTCTGCTACATGGGTAAATTCAACAAAATCATAGACTTATATAAAAAGCCTGATAACCAGTTTTACTCGACCTCTGGTAGCTTATCGGCGGTTACTAAAACAGGGATCAAGCTGTATATTCAATTCTACTTGACCGTTTTTGATAAAACATGCAGCAGTATTTAAGTAGCAATAACCTTTCAAACTGTAATGGTTTAACCAAAATCTACCCGCTGGTTTTTGCGTGAAGCCCGAACAAACAAACAAACATTGACGAATTTGGTTTCAGAAGCCCTTAATTAGTCGATCTTAATACTTTATTTTTATATATCTTTAATTTTTGAAAATTTGTCATTTAAAAACTTTATATAATAGTATATGTAGTTAGATAATGTTTATAATTAATACAGATGTAATCATACGTTGGCAGACCTAAATATAAATAATTAATAATTAATTCCTTATCAAGTCCTGCTTTCTCCGACGTCTGCAGGTGAACCAGTTCATGAAGGTCGTCAAGAACAGACAGGCTCCTAACTACAGGACGCGCCACATCATGGTGATGATGGGCCGCAGGAGTGGCTACTACGACGCTAAATCGTGGTTTCAAAACATCGACAAGTTAATATTGTTAGTAGGACCGGAGCGGGCGCACTTCGCGCTGTGCACACAATAATATGCCTACACCGCGAGGCCCATTCGGTCGGGTCTAACATTGGGCGTGTCACACGCGCGTTGGACTTGGGTGTTCGCGTGCTGTTTCATTCAACGAACATTTACTCACGTGTTCTCCCCGCTGGGCGAGAAAAAAACGAGTGATTCTGAAACGGTCAAAGAAAAATAAACTCTAACACGTAGAGATGTGATTCATATTAGTCTGCACGCACAGGGCGAGGTGCCTTGTAGATTAATATAAATGTTATGCACACAGCGCTGTGCGAACTAAATTGCGCTATTGAGCCGTCGTCAGAATCGCTGTGTAATGAAATTTCTTCACATAGTTCATCTTCTGGTCTATTTCTTCTGTGGTGCAACATTAACGGATTGCCTCCCTAGTAAAACTGCCAAGGGCGAGACGTCTATTCAGTAGACTTCTGAATGGTCGCATACGTCTACGTTCTACGTACTCCAAATTATAGAGCGTTATTAGTGTCACTTCCAATGTTGCGGTTTTACACATCTTAGCATAAAATCAATCAAAAGTACACGGTTTTTTCATATTTGTTAATTCATTCTCAGTCCATAATCCTCCTCACTACAAGGACACGGACTTCCCCTAACCGGGAGGGGTATTAGGGCACAGTCTCACGCTGGCCTAGTTGTCGTTGGTAGACTTTACACACTCAAGCGAACATGCAGGTTTCCTTACGAAATTCCTTACGAAGTCCTTCGAAGGGTCGTGGGTTCGATCCCGGTCCCGTACCACTGAGTTATTATTTGTAATTCGTGTATGGTGGACATTGTAGACACCAATGTACTTAACGGAAATGGAAAACTTCGTGAGGAAACCTGCATGCCCGCGTGGGAGTATGAAGTCTATCAACCCGCACTAGGCCGGCGCGGTAGACTACGGCCTAATCCCCCTCCTGATCAGGGGAGGTCCGTGTCCCTGTAGTGGGGACGATATGGACTGGGGATGATGATGATAATGTAGGTGTCTTTAAGACAAGAGTGAATAGGTTAGTACGTTTAACCACCCTAGGTTAAACCGACACTTGCCATACTTACCATCAGGTGGGTAGATAATTTTTTTTTTGTTTGTAAGTTTGTATGTAGAGAGTAATCTCTGATACTAATTATCCAATTCTAAAAATGGTTTTACTGATGGAAAGTTGCATTATCCCTGAGTGTTACAGACTATAAATTATAGTTATGTACTCGTTATAACAGCCGAGCTAACACAATGTTTGTCTAGCGAGTCGGAAAGAACATTTCCTGTAAAAATTACACGCGGATGAAGTTGCTGGAGAAAGCTGGCTGCTTATAATTTTATTTCGTTAATTATTAATTGATAATTATTACTTCTACTAACTATTCTGTTATCATTTTCAGCTTGGTGAACAGTAAACAGGTTAAACTGAAAGATAAAATGATTTTGTATTACTCAACGCCAGCGTGCTACCTGAGGGCTGTTTACAACGAGAGGTCTGGTTTCATTTAGTCGTCTAAATTTATTATATCCTAGCTTAATCAGAGTCTGAAGTAACTGCCTACAGTTAGACCTAAGACCTTTATTTATTTACACTTGATACATCTATAGTGTTAAATGTCAAATCATCAAAAATCAAGAACGTTTTAAAACAAACTACTCAGATCGACTATTTAAGGGCATCTGAAACCAAATCCGTCGATGTTTGTTTGTTTATTTGTTCCGGCTTCACGCAAAAACGAGCGGGTAGATTTTAATCAACGTGTTACAGTCTTTAATGTACTATTCCGACTTAAATACTGCGGCATGTTTCATCAAAATTGATTCAGTAGAATTGAAGATATAGCTTCATCCCTGTTTCAGTAGCCGCCTTTATGTAACGAGAGCTCAAGTAAAAGTGGTGTATGGCTTTTTTATATAAACTTATTATTGTTTCGGGATTTTTCGTGTAACGGAAAACCGAAATTCACGCGGGTGGAGCCGCGAGTAGTTATTATACTCGTATAGCTAGTTATTATATATATATGTAAAGGCGGACTTAATGCCGAGGCATTGTCTACCAGTCAACCATTGGGTAGTGCAGAGACAATGAAGCAGATGCAACAACCAACCTTTGAGTGACGTTGAGATAATAAAGTTGGTCTATACCAAAAGTTCCCAGATTTTTTTTCTCATAGACCACTTTCAAAATTTAACTGGTTCCGGTGGACCCCCTGCAGCTACATTTCTACCATATTCCCAAAACTCGACAAAAAATGTGAAGATTAGATCTGACTGAAAATTTGCGTACGCCAACGTAGACCCCGTCGAGTCTCCCGTGGACCCATCTGGACCACTTTGGGAACTAAGGGTCTATAATATGACGACTAATTTGCTACATAGTTGTCTTGGAGGGGTGTAAGCTACTCTAACTTAGCCCTCCGTCGAAGCGGAATGAGTGCTGTTGTAATTTCAGGAGGGAATTATCCCAGCCATTGTATACAATCCGTTGCAGCTTAGTCTGCGTTCCACCAGTACATATTAAATTACGTATGGTTTGGTCATATAGAAATAATAAGGAGATTCGATTGACGAAACAAATTATCCTGTTCAAATGCGAATGAAAGTATCGGAAGAGGGCACCCAGGATAACTCTACCTTGATCAAATCAACAACTCGTTTCAAATGGGTCAAGTTCGTAGCACTCTTGGTCGACGAAAATGTATAAAAAGATGTATGGATGTGGATGAAGCGAGAGAGTTGTGTTAGGATCATGATATGTGGCAAACTGTGGTCTCTGTCTACCCTTGTAGAATATCAACGTGAGTGTATGTATATATGTATGTAGATATTTCACATTTAATTGGCATCCAACGACGGCTCACTTTTCTTTTTCAGATTGACTCTACCCAACAAGCAAGACGACTTCCTTCCGTACGCGTACAACAAAGACTCGCACACATCTGGCATGTTCACCTCCCGACCGGTGACCAAACACCAGGCTCGCGAGATTCACAGATACGTGCAGGTGAATATTCTTCATAATCAACATTCGATTATTTCAACACCACACTTGCACCACACTTGTGCTGCATAGAACAGGGTTGAAATATATCACATATTTATTTATTTACACTTTATTTCATTTTCTAAGAGATTGCGGCTCGCCTAGTCAGCACAACAGGTGATCAGAACAAACTTGCAAGCTTGCAGCGTATGGCTTATCCGCCGGCCTTATTTCCCGGATAAGAGACTTCCTGAGGGAACGTTCTCTGCGTGTTGTCGTAAAAGGTTGCTCCTCGGATTCAATGTCAACCAATGCCGCGGTTCCTCAGCGGTCTGTTCTCTCTGCAATTTTATTTATGCTCCAGATCTACGATCTGCTCATGCCCGGCATCTATTGATATGCACAGATGTAGAGAGATGTATTCCGACTGTTAGAGCTGGTAAAGAACAAATACAGTCGGAAAGAGAGGCCATGGCGAAGAGACGGCTAGGGTGATGCCAACCTTGTGAGGTTTAACACCGCTAAAACGCAGACATGTCTCTTATCCGCCAAAAGGAGTTCGTTCACCTTAGCTCCTACTGACTATGATGTATGCTTGGAAAATAGCATGTGCTTTCAGTTGTTAGGAATGGAGATTTCACCTGAGCTCAACTTTGGGCGGTTCATTAAGTCCAGGACCAAATTAGCTGCTAAAAAGCTGGAAGTCCTAGCTAAAGTCCGGCGGTATTTTACAACAGGTCAGCTGCTTATGCTGTATAAAGCGCAAGTCCAGTCGTGTGTGGAGTACTGCTGTCGCATATAGGCTGGAGCTGGGAAATGCCACCTGGCAGCATTGGGCTCTGTGGAGAGGCGTGCAAAGAGGCGCATTGGTGACACGTCCCCGATGGAGGCCTATTTACATAGCTTCGAGCACAGGCACAGTGTAGCTAGCCTCTCAGTATTCTACAAGATAAATTTTGGAGAACTCTGAAAAATAGATTTTCTAATTTTATATAACAGTGATGTATTTTTTGTTTTCCAATAGTGATGAACCAACTGGTTTTCATTTTAAGTTTGAAAACTTTTTGCCAATCAGTTGGAGTTGATTTGTTTTGACTTTGACTTTCATTCTCACTAATTGCATTTCGCGCTTCACTGTCTGCTTTTTCATTGCCTACTATTCCTTGATTGCTGGATTATTTCATAACAAAACATCAAAATATTTTCGTCAGAAATTTTTATAAAGTTTTTTTAATCTATCTCCTAAATAATCTTGTACATCTCTCTGTCTAGATGGCCAAACAGCTCCAGGTATTGGGCAGATTACAGAAAATGGACCAGCAATACGAGGACATGATGTGGGTTGCCGGTAAGTGAAAAAAAATACTTTATTAGTGTGTGACATCAAGTATTGGATGAATAAAAAAAAACAAAAGAATAAAGTTTAATTAGAAGAATATTGTTACGGACTATTACAAAAATAAAATAATATAATATTGATGGCTTATTGATGTTAAAAATCTACAAACACTTTTTTAGCAAATGCGTTTATTGAGCAGTGCCACAAAAATAAATTACAAAGATGTATTTGCGCAGTAAGATATTTTTTTAAAATGCGGAACAATGTTTCATTCTAAGGCAGTGCATTTGCGGGACTGAAATCCTCATCGGTCATTGGTCGAACACCAGCGCCATTGTGTCCTTATGTTACGAGCGAGATAACATGAGCTCATCGGTCATTACATTTTCATCCTTATACGTAGTGCAACAAGGTTTTATTTAATTGGTGCTTACAATCTCTTTTAATCGTCATTTATTAGCACCCGCTTACGACGACGATGTAAACCGGTCTAACTTATTTTTGTGGTACCGCTGCACTCGTTATATTTTATTTGCAGGTGTTCTGCAAGATCACAACATCATTACGGGCGCGATGAAGCCTCAGGTTGTCAGCTACTACCACAGCAAGTTCGTTCTGGGCAGGAAGGCTGCGTCGCACGTTTTTAAAGCTGCGTTAAAGTGGGTATTTTTCGAACATGAGGAACGAGACATATATCCCCCCTTCTGATGAGGGGAGGTCCGTGCCCCTGTAGTGACTACGAATATGGACTGGGGATGATGGTGAACCTTTTTTCAGTAAGCTGCGCAAGAGTCCGGCGTCCACTTCGTATGCCATCTGTCAATTCAACGTGTCCTCCTGTGCGCCGTTGGAAGGGAACTGGTCGTACGTGAGTGTTTGACAGTGGGGGCATACTGTTCAAGGCTTTGTGGCCCCGGCATCATAGTAGCTGATCACTCCATCTCCTTCCACAAGATGCTGTGGGCTCCAGCTAAGGGGTGTACCAGGATAATGGGCAGCATTCCTGTCCGTTTACTAAAAGACCATTAAGTGACATTTTTTTTTGCGAAATTTGAGTTATATATACTGAGTAAAAGAGTATTTTTTTCTCTATCAATCAGTCCGGGTCATATAATTGTATCGGCCAACTGCATCATCTTTGAGATTATGGCGGCTCGTTTCTGGCCGCACACACTCTTCTTTGAATATCGAGCGTCGTTACTAAGTTACTAACAAAAGGAAGAATTGGGTGGTGAACGGTGCGAAAATTCCACAAGCATGTATTCATTATAATAATTTATATTTGTAAATCAATATTTTTGTGTGGGGATAAACAGGAGTCATTCAAGTTTGTTTCTATTTATACAACACGCGCATCCTTCCCCGCAAGATCATTCAACACGGTTATGTCGCTTTATGATATTAACATACGACCACACGCTCGTAACCTTAACAATATCATTAAACGTAGCACTCATGAAACGCATGAAATGAAAGCTTAACAATAAACAAGTAATTTGGTCTATTAAATATGGCTCACGTCTTTAACTATAACTCAAAATTAGGTTCATTCACTTAACGGCCTCCCAGTGAACGGAGGACAGAACAGCGTTATCTTGTTATTCAGTTAAAATCTTCTACGGTCTCCAATAGGCCTGCCAAGCGTAGGGATTATGGAAAACCCCACCTTTCTGAGGAGAAGACCCATGTCCATGGACTGTCACCGGCTGACGGTGATGACGAAGTGTTTGGCGGGTTGTAATACTCCTCAAGGCTCCTCAAGGATCTCATAACACTTTTTTTTTTCAAAAAGACACCTCCCTCATTAGCATTAATTCCTGTATCGCGGGGACTTTACAAACATTCAAATAACGGGAACACAGAACACCCAGACTCGGAACAACAATTTGTGGTTTACACAAAGTTGTCCCGTGTGAGGATCGAACCCACAACACTCGACAGCGCAGTGGAGAAGCGACCACTTAAACTACTGCGCTATCCGTGCAGTCGACACACATTGGAGTAAAGTTGCCTGTGGGTCTATATGACCGTATGGTGCACGGGTAGAAAGTACGATGATAAGTCCCGCAGCGAACGTGTTAACAAAAAATCATAACCAACCCGTGGAAGTCCACTGCTGGATATAAGCTTTCTTCTTAAAAAGGGGGGATTTGACATAATCCCCACGAAAGGTCGGTGTCTTGTAAATCGCAGTAGATTCTGATTGAAGTTTTTTTTTTATAAGAGACGGCAATCTGAGAAACGGATCACCTGATGGTGAGTGATCACCGCTGCTCATAGACATCCGCAATACCAAAAGAATTATAGGTGCGTTGCGGGCCTTTAAGAAAAGTATACGTTCATTTCTTGAAGGTCCCCAAGTCGTGTCCGCTTGGAAACACCACCGCTGGGAACTTTCACCACAGGATCGTGCTATATAACAGTAATGTGTAATATAACAGTAACGTGTAATGTAACAGTAATGTGTAATATAACAGTAACGTGTAATGTAACAGTAATGTGTAATATAACAGTAATGTGTAATATAACAGTAATGTGCAATATAACAGTAATGTGTAATATAACAGTAATGTGTAATATAACAGTAATGTGTAATATAACAGTAATGTG
>WUAW01013982.1:0-13567 GCA_017165845.1 Thaumetopoea pityocampa | reverse complement strand
TAAGTCTATTTGCCGGACAGGCTAAAAGACTAAGTACTCCCTGACCTGTTTATTTAAATGTTTTGAAAATTTTCAATGAGCGTTGTTTTCCAGATCATTCTATATAACCCTCTGGCTTGGCCCGTGTCGATGCCAGTCAGGCTGCCGGTCGGAAGGTCAGAATACGTGGTGTATGACCATGAAGGTAAGCCAAATCCTGTACACACAAAGGTTGTCTGGGAGAAACCGCAGCTCGCGATAAAACCTCCCTATGTACACTTTACGTAATCCATACTATTATAAAATTGTTAAATGTAAAATTTTGTAAATCAAAGATATTTAAAAACAAACTACTCAGATAGACTAATTAAGCGCTTCTGAAACCGAATCCGTCGATGAAATTGTTTGTTTGTTTGAGTTTCACGTAAAAACCAGCGAGTAGATTTTGATTAAACTATTACAGTCTTAAAAGTGCTGTTTCGACTTAAATACTGCGCGATGTTTCATCAAAATCGGTCCCGTAAAAATGAAGATACAGCTTGATCTCTGTTTTAGTAGTCGCCGTTAAGGTACCAGAGCTCAAGTAAAAGTGGTTCTAGAGCTTTTTATATAAATCTATGATTACCAGATAGATACCAGGTATATACCAGAGGTTCCCAGACTTTTTTCTCAAGACCACATTCAAAATTTAGCTGGTTCCGGTGGACCCCCTGCAGCTGCATTTCTACCATATTCCCAAAACTCGACAAAAAATGTGAAGATTAAATCTAACTATGGAAATTTGCGTACGCCAACGTAGACCCCGTCGAGTCCGCGAGGACCCCTGGGGGTCCACGGGACCACTTTGAGAACTAAGGGTATAGACTAATTGTCAATTTGCTTATAGTAAGCGGTAGTGATTGAAATATATAATAATAATAAAAAGACCCCACCTGGTGAGCTTATTTCATTATTTACTGTCATCATTCATCTTTATAGGTACCGTTCAAGACGCCGTTCTGATGAAACTCCCAGAACAAGTCATTAATCTTCCAGACAGATATACGACAGTCCAACATGATTTAGTTTTTTCCGCCAAAGAAATACCACCGCTAGGATTCAAAGGATATTACATAGAAGTAATTAAAGGCAAAGTGGCGCGAAGGAAAAGGTCTTTAATCAAAAAGCTTAACAAGAATAAAAGCAAGAAATACATAACAAGACAGACCAATTTAAAAGTTGACGATAAACTTTTGTTAGATGATGAATTACTAGAACCAGATTATGAATATTTCGATGAGACGACCACAGAAGCACCTAAAATTGTTTTTGGTGATGTATCCAGAAGGAGTGATGCTGGTGATTTAAATGATGATATATTAACTCCACCAACCAAAGTTGTGTTGGCTACAGAAGCATTTAATAATGTAACTATAGAAGATATTGGAATTACCACAGAATTTATGAAAAATGTTACGGATGAAGTACATGCGAAAACGTAATTTAATTTTACTGTTTTATAAATATTTATTTTTAATATAACAATTTAGTATCTTATTCTACTTGGTGAAAATAATCTTGGCTCTCTTTACCCGGGATTCAATTATTGTTTATTGTAAAATAAAATAATGATAGAAAGAGAGGAAGATGTACTTGATTCACGGAACGAATGAATGAAATGAATGAAGTTGATACACTATTTTTATTGAGCAACTAATTTTTAAATGTTCACATTCCATTTTCATTTCTCGCTGACTATTTGATGTAACATTATGTAAGACAAATTATGCTAAAAATATTTTTCTGTGTCGTTTTTTCATAAATATATACATTGATATTGATTGATTAATAGTAATATCGTTTTAAGGACATAATCTGCAAAATTTAAGTTACTCCAATACTTATTTAAGCTTTCTTCCCCTTCTGCCTCAGAAGTTTTAATGGCTTACGGCAAAAATAGTCACACCTGCCTCTATTTTGCTCGGAATCGCACATATTGTTATGTCAGTGATCCTACCTAAAAGGGTAGACCCCCACCAAATCGAAGGTGATCCGTTAGCTCGTAGTTTTGAACACCGTGCTATAAGGCTGAAGGGACCAGGTCGAGCTGTACCACCGTTACAGCACCTTTCTATTTTCTGTTCCGCGACCTCCTTCCGAGGCATGATATCGTCACAGAAGGAGGGTAGGGCTCCCGACGCTGCATTCTCTACACTCTTCCAACTGAGGGAATCACTACACAGTATGATAGGTAACAGGTTCTCTGTTACATAATGGAAGTCACTATCCAATAGTGCATTAAGGCTGACAAAAATGATATATTGCTTAAACAGGACTTCAAATGTTGGCGCAATCAACTCGGAGACGGTCACAACAAACTCCAGTACTGCCACTGCAATTGAGGACGATTACGAAGATGTAACAACGCCGGAAACCACGACAACGCAGCCGACGACCACAACGCACGTCAACTACCAAGAATATTCTAGACGAATGGCCGACAACATTTATTTTAGTGTTTTGTCTTCGGATACGTTTATTAGAAATAAGGTAAGCGTGCGTTCGGTCCCATATCGACACGAGGACTAAACCAATATAGCCCACAGATGTTGTCTTGAAACTGCGACCGCAGACCAGAAAGCCTGGTGTGGGTCAACCTCTGATTGACCTAATTTAAGCCTTATGACCAGCAGTGAACTTTGACTGATGATGAAGAAAATTTCAATGTATTAATCATCATCATCAGCCCTTGGACGTCCACTGCTGGACATGAGCCTCCTCCATAGAAAGAAGGGATCTCCTATTCATGGGAAAATCGATCTTAGTAAACCATAACATATTCTATCTATTCTACTCTACTAGTGGAATTTTAATTATTATATAATTACATATATGTATAATGACATGGTGTTGCTCATTTCAGTACATTCAAATAAATTTGGATTCGAACAGGAAAGTTTCAAATATGATTCTCTCGAACGGCGTCAACATATCATTAAATATAGATTTTTTGTACTACGTGTCCGACGAACCAGAGAAATTTGGTTCAGAGAAACTATCTCCTGGAGTGTATATCTTTAGACCCGTGGACCCTAATCCAGAAGTCATAAGTAATAAAGTGGTAACAGAAGTATTCAAGACTAATCTTCTAGAGGAAATCCACATTAAATATTCTGATTATGCATCGATAGCTCTAAGAATATACCAAGATATGCCTACAGTGGAATTAGATTGGGTTGTAGGTCCAATCCCGGAAGACGATGGGTTTGGTAAAGACGTTTTTATAAGATACACGACTGATTTGAATAACAAAGGTGTATTTTATACGGACTCTAATGGAAGACAGACGATTAAAAGAATAAGAGACAGCAGAGCAACCTATGAGCCAGTTAATAAAGATAGAATTCCGAGTAAGTTCTGCAAAGCACCTTCGCTTGTCTTTGGCCTAACATTAACTCTATTTTTACGTTAAGGTTTGCTATTTTCTGTTGGGGATGCGACTGTAATGGATTAATATGACCGATTGTCATCTAACATCGTCCCCGTAAGTCCCCACAATTCCTGCTAACGACCAGTGTTGCTGAGACCAACCGTGATCCATTATTCTACGTGTTTTCCAAAATAAAGCGAATGGAAATATAAACACATTTCGAGCAGGAAATATCCCTTGGCCTGATTTGAGCCCACTATCTCCGTGTCTGAAGTCACGACATAATCTACTAACTGATTACTTTCAATTGTCTCATAAGAATATCTCTCATTTGATTTCAATAGATATAATTGCGCGGTTATACATACCTCATAACATCACATCTTCATTTATCTAGTGTAAGGGTAGTTTGTATATAGTTATAAGGATGTAGCGACCCACTTCGCAACATAGTACTATGTTGTACAACATAGTACTACCCATCCTCAACAGATGACGTAACATTTGAATGACAATATCATAGATCAGAGGTTCCCAGACTTTTTTATCATAGACCACTTTCAAAATTTAGCTGGTTCCGGTGGACCCCCTGCAGCTATATTTCTACCATATTCCCAAAACTCGACAACAAATCAGAAGATTAGATCTAACTATGGAAATTTGCGTACACCAACGTAGACCCCCGTCGAGTTACCCGTAGACCCCTGGGGGTCCACCTGGACCACTTTGGGAACTAAGGTCATAGAATATCATATCACAGTGAAGAATTTAGATAGCGATTTAGCGTGTACGAATATACAACGTCCCGACATCAACCGTCGGAGCGGTGGCACGCCCGCCAGACAGCACCCGTCTGGACTGATCTTCCCTTTGCGTATACTGCCACTCTGCCACACATTCTGCTATAAGGGCATAAGTTCAAATCTGACTTGACCATAAATAATACAGCGCACAGGAATATCAGGAACAACATAGGGGCAATTTTTGGAGGTGTCCTATTATAAATACAAACAAGAAACAATAATTTTAGTGAAACAGCATTCTTTCTTATTGGGCTTATTAAATTCACGGGAATGAACATTTCTCTCATATGAAAGCATTATCCGTAACTCCTGGTATGCGTTTTGGATATAGTTTGTATACTCACCTATCTGATTTTTACCACTTTTGCTTCAAATTGTTCCTTTAGACGTCATTTATGTAAGAACCAAGTTTCTGCCAAGCGCCAATATTGTTTGAATCGGGGCTTTCCTATGCACCGTTGATTATTGTGTTTAGTTTTTTCCATCTCCTGTAAACTTAACGAATGCCAGATAGGACTGATTGCTAGTTCAGAGACGATACAGACATAGTTCAGACCTTTGTCGTCGCAAACGCAGCTACCCTTCAACCGTCTGCTGTACTCAAAGGGACCTAATCCTTCTAAGTTAACCTGTGCCATAATGATGTGGATTTCATTAGTATTGCCCAAAAAAAAAAAACTATCGTAGTTTTGCACGCAAGTTTAGCAGAAGGATAGATACAATATCGAGGATGAAAATAGGCTATGAATTATTATCAACATCACATAGCGAAGCCGCAAGTTTCAGTTAGTGAACAGCCCTACTTTGTTACGTGATAAGGACAGCACCTAGTTCGATAAGTAGTGATTAGATCTCGCAAGACTTGGGAGATTCTCATAATAAGTGCAAGACTGGGTATGCAAGAACAGTACTAATAGTAAAGCCTGATTTACTGATGCCAAACCAAGATTAGGTTAGCCTCGACTTGGTCTTGCATCGTCGCAGTTGAGAGATATATTTATAATAATTTTATTTAAAAAATACTTTTTACAGGTAATTATTATCCGGTAACATCAAAGATATATATAGAAGATGTCGAAAAGAATACAAGACTCTCAATATTCAATGACAGAGCACAAGGAGGAACCTCTCTAAGTGACGGACAAATAGATCTTATGTTACACAGACGACTGTTTACAGACGATTGTGGCATGCAGACATTTATCAATGAAACATTTGCTGGAAAAGGTCTTATTGTGAGAGGAAAACATTACATCTATTTAACTAAAGCAAATTACAAACCTAATAAAGTTTTCGAAAAGAAATTTGCAAAAGAAATTGAATTGGGGCCTTTTATTTTTACATCCACGCATTCAAGCAAATCAAAAACAACTTTCAAGGGATGGTTTGATTTGAATAATGAATTTAAAGGCCTTAATAAGAAGCTCCCAGTTGGTGTACACATATTGACTTTGGAGAAATGGCACGACAAGCTATTATTAAGATTGGAAAACTATTTGGAAAAGGACGATGTTGTCAAATCAGGTATAAAAAGAGTTTATATTAAAGATTTGTTCAGTACTTTCAATATTACAGACCTAACGGAAACTTACTTAGGTGCAAATATTTTGAAGAATGATTTGACAGCGCTTCGATGGAATACTAATAAATTCCATAAGAGTTTCAATGAAGCGTACGGCAATTTAAATGGCACTGCGGAGTATAGTGATGATTCAGTTAGGAAATCTGAAGATGTTAATATTGACGATGGAATCGTTTTAACGCCACAGCAGATTAGAACATTTGTAATCGCTTATATATATAAATGATAAATGAGTCGTTTGTAGTGTTTTTTTATAACTTTAATTCAACCTAGTGAAATCTATTGTCCAGCCTATGTATATTGCTCAAAACACCTAATTACTGGATACCTCATAAACATAAACAGCTCACAGATTTATTGTTCATACTGCTCACAGATATATCGTTCTGTATATATTTATTGTATATCGTTCTATATTTGGTTGATTGAAGTAGGCCTCTTGGGCTCCTTCGGTAGTCTCAAAATGCCTTCTCCGTTGTAATTGTTTATTTTAGGAAAGAGGAAAAGTCAGAGACAGCCATATCTGGTGTGTATTGTATTGTACCTTGGAACGAATTTAAAGCGCAAATTATGGATCATATTTGGGTCAAATTGATTAAAACAAAGGTTTATATTTTAAGACATTTATTTGGCTTTAAGTGAACAACAAAATCACATCATATACACATATTCTACCGTCAGACAAAACAATACATCTGACAATTCTTATATAACAAATACAAAAATATAGGCCGATATAATATTTTGTGCTGATTCTAAATAAGTAACTCATAAAAAAATATTAGTTGTGTCCTTTTTTCTTATGACCTTCAGCTTAAAGTGAAAGGTGATAGATTATAAAAAGATTATTCTTTTAAAAGTAATCTCAATACAATAACTTATGAAAAATTGTCAAGAAAGATATGAACCAAATCGTGATGAAGTAGGTACAATAAGTGAAGGAGAAAACAAATATTCATGTTATTTTTTATAGTCAATTTGCTCATGAAGCTGTATATACTATACTTAAGTGTTTTAACCAAAAAGATAATATCGTGATGACATATGGATCTGAGATATGCCACTCACTATGTCCCTCATAAGAAAGCTCAAAGTCACTCAGCGAGCAATCGAAAGAGCTATGATTGGAATTTTCTTGCGAGATAAAATGCGCAACAAGATAACCCGCAGAAGGACCAGAGTCACTGACGTAACACGAAGGATTAAAAAGTTGAAGTAGGTGGAGCACATAGCTCGCAGAAAAGATGGACCTTACAGTCCTAAAGTGTTGGAATGACGACCCCGAACAGGAAAGCGTGGTGTAGGTCGATTCCCGACTCATAGTCCTCTCAAGCGTCTCATAGTCGTTCGGTGTGGAGAGAATTAGGGAAGGCCTATAATCCAGCAGTGGAAGTCCAGTGGGATGATATGATTTCTACTAGTACTTTTATAACCAATCTCAACAGACGCTAGACATACCATTTTTGAAGATAGAGTAAGCTTAACAGCTCATATATCAGCAGCCTGTCTGCTCAATCAGCCTAATTCGCATTGAATCCGCGTGATTGAAGAATCGGTCATTGTAAAATTCTTATCATTTTTTTAGATATATGTTAAAGAATATATAGCTATAAACTGAATCTTTATTTGGCATCTTCGAATGCATCTTCGAATAAGGTATTTAATTAATTGATATAACAAAGTATATATGTAAATAACAAATTTGGAAATTAATTAGAAAGCTCTGTCTCGTAACTTATTACAAATGTTCTTATTTGATTGGCTTTCAGTTTCACGTTGGTAATATCAAGTACTGCATTTTTGACATCGTGCGCACTATCCAATTCACTTTCAGTTCTCCATTTAATAGTTTCATGATCTGCCAACCATTGATTTGCAGACAATACAGTTTCTCTGACATATTTGATTTTAACATTTTTTACTAGTTTATTCAAATCGACGCTTAAATCAGAATTTCCACTCTCGTCCAAATAATTTTCAATGCGCACTAATAATTTTGAACCTAACGGTTCCAGAGTTAGCAAATGCAATCCATCGGGAATATCACCAACCATCCAAGAATACTCATTTGTCAATTTCTTCCAATCATCGTAATTTAAATTGGTAGCATCAGAAAACATTGCGATCGGAGGCAATTGCATTTCCAGAACGTATTTTCTTGTATCAATATTATCAGTGTTGCTTATTAGAATTGCGTGTTTTCCTCTGACAACCAATCCTTTGTCGAAAGCAGTCTCATTCAGTGGTTCACCTACTCCAAAAGCATCGTCATATAGCAAACGTCTGTGCAGCATTAATTCTATATTACCTTCAATTAATGAAGTACCACCTTGTGACCTATCAGTTATTATAACCGCTTTTGCTTTATGTGCATCATTTTTAACATATATTTCATTTGTGACTGGATAGTAGTTACCGGCCACTGGTTCTTCAAGAGTGACGTTCCATTGTGGCCTATAATTTAATTTCCTTTGCAATACCTGTCTACCATTAGAATCTGTATAAAATTCACCGTTATTTAAAATATTGGTCTCATATCTAATTATATATTCTTTACCTATATCGTCATCTATTGGAATTGGTCCGACAATCCAATCAACATTTGTAGTTTTCAAGTCATTGTATAATCTAAATGCATAGTATGCATTTGGTAGATATACCTGGAATTCTTCAAATATAGGTCCCTTGACTTCATCGCGTGAAATTTCTTCTAGTTTTTTGGGATGTACTTCGTTTGGTCGGAAAATATATGCCCCAGAAGCTCTGTCGCTTGGTTTTTCATTCTTTCCAGCAGTCCCAGTGTAATAATACATACTGATATTGAATGATACGTTAGTGCCGTCAGAAAGGGCTATTTTAATTTCATTATTTCTAGTATTCCTTTGGTAACGCTGAAAGTAAATTAAAATTAATTAGATATATCAATAACAAATAGTCATGTGGCCCCGATTAACTAATGATAATCATGATGATTCCATTTCTTCCGTGTGCATATCAAATGGAAACAACAAACTAATGCTTGTAAGCAGTAACAGTTTTAATCAATATCTGCCAAGCGTATATATTATGGTGGGTCTCCTTTTTAATAGGTAAGGAGAACGAAATGTCTTGTCCGACCCTACTGCCATGCTGCATCCGCTAGTGAATGGAATCGAAATATTTAAGGGCAGAGTGAAAGAGAGATAGATGGACACTAACGTTAGTCTCCCTTATTATGTCTGAATTATACAGCACTTTAACAGGTTTCCAATAAATTTGCTAATGCCTATTCTTATTATGACGATTAAAATAAACAACTCTTAAAATTCTTTACAATCACAAGATCCGTATTCTACGAAGTTAATAAAAATAAGCGTCTTAAACGTTTTTAAAAGCTGTTAATAAATGATTTGTTATCGAATGATTTATGATGGGTACTTAATGATTATGAATAAAGCTATAAAACATAACCATTAAAACAAGTGCACTTACTCCACCACCATGATTGAACACCACCAACTCATCATCAAATCTCTCAACAATCATCGGATCATCAGACAACATTCTCATCTCATCAACACTCAATTCTGGAAAACTTACTTTACCGATCCTTCTATTTTCGCTATCTATTTTTCTTTCAGCATCTTTTAGGAAATCCTCTATATCGTCTAAATTATCATTCTTAGTATCTTTAAGTACTTCGATATTAAATTTCTTGTATTCAGTGGGTTTGTGTGGAGTGGGTTCAATGGGTATTGGGTTTTCTTTATTCACAGTTCTACCTTCGATATTTTTAATATCTATTACAGTCTTATCTTTAATATCATTCCAATATTCATTGATATTGTTATAATATTCGTATTTTCTTCCACTGTTTATATCTCTTTTAGTTCTAGTGTGTTTCATAACGTAGAATGATTTATACGAGAGTGGTTTTAGATCACATATGAAAGTTATTTCGTGTGTGGCCTTTGATTTTCTAGTTGGTATAAGTTTCACTGCATCTGGTAATTTGTAAAGTTGATGTTGAACTGTATTACCTG
This sequence comes from Thaumetopoea pityocampa, assembly GCA_017165845.1. NCBI lineage: Eukaryota > Metazoa > Arthropoda > Insecta > Lepidoptera > Notodontidae > Thaumetopoea > Thaumetopoea pityocampa. Next base: position 3,772 of record WUAW01013982.1, on the reverse strand, counting down.
AATTTCAAGAAATTATATGACATATTAATGACAATTAGTAACATTTTTCACTAGCAATTTCAATTTAATAAGTATATTTTATCAGCAGTTATGCGTAACAATAGCATCACTTCATCTCTTCATGTGGATACTGTCAGAACCAGCTAAGGTCTGCCAGGTTAATGGGCAGCAACGTTATTTGATCAAAAACTACTGCGATCTCCAAGACGCCTGCCAAAATGTACTCTCATTTTAAGGAGAAGACCCATTTCCAGCTGTGGTCTTCCACGAGCTGGGATGCGAACGAGCATTCGAAGCACGGTTGAGGCGAGGATCATATCGTTCATCCAATAGAATAATGACGTAATTGCAAAAAAGTTAAAATTTTATTTTGTGTTTAATTTGGATGATTTGTTGTTTAATATGGATTTTTTTCGAGAATGCTCGAATTATTAATAATAATAATCTATAAATAATCTATAAATAATGAAAAATCTTGATAATTGATATGATTTACAAAATGGGTATAAACCAATTTTAAACTGAAACGCTTCTTCTGATAAATTGCAAAAATGTAATTACGTCATTGTTCTATTGGATGAGCGATATGACAGACCTGTCTCACAGTAACATATCTCACTGCAACTATCTGAGAGGTCAAGACCTGATTATCAGTACAACGTCATCTGCGATTGCCAATCTGCAAGCTCTGCGTGGGTAATAATATATGAACATATCCTTTTAACAAACGCCATAATATCAAATTGTGAGAGGGCTATTTTCACAGTGAAAGTTTAAAGCCTGATAATAAATTCATATATTAAGTGTAATCAAGGCTTCTTAAAACGTTCACTACTGGCCACGTGAGGATGCACCGATAGTTATTATCTCGCCGTAAGAATGGGTTTTCCTGGTAAGTCATTCACATATTATAAAAATTATTTTCCGCGCAAACGCGTGAATGGCTACTGAGATATCTATGAACTTTTCTACTGAGATAATTTCCACATCATGTGCCGACGCGTAATCGGCGGAAAAAATGTTAACCTGTGAGTTGCGAAATCTGCAGCAGGGGTCGACAAATAATACTCATACTTAATACTCGCATATACGCAGTTAAAAGTAAGCGAGTTTTCTTAGTAGTGACCATCTAAGTGGTAGCACTAACGGCACAATTAATGGACAGAGTATAGTTAATGGATAGAGTATAGTTAATGGATAGAGTATAGTTAATGGACAGAGTATAGTTAATGGACAGAGTATAGCTAATGGACAGAGTATAGATAATGGACAGAGTATAGTTAATGGACAGAGTATAGTTAATGGACAGAGTATAGTTAATGAACAGAGTATAGTTAATGGACAGAGTATAGTTAATGGACAGAGTATAGTTAATGGACAGAGTATAGTTAATGGACGGAGTATAGTTAATGTTTGAATTAACCCATGATATTGAATTTATTTTTATTATTGTGTTTTATTTTTAAAGTTTATTATTTATTTAAAAAGTTTACTATGCCTTAAGTATGTCTTAATATTAAAAACTAAAGTTAATAGCATAAAACTGTAAAAAAATAATTGCCTGCAATGCTTTTATATATGCAAATATCACGGAGCTCGCACACCAAAAGTTTAAGACACCCTGGCATAGATAAAACAACGTTTCTTCACACAACTTTAAATTCATAAAACATATTAAAAAGAAATACTGGCCGACTTTTAGATAATCAGAAGAAAGACTCACCGCTGGGATCAAAGACGTCGTACGCACCATCCAACACCGGTATCAAAACAGGCGTTTTGACTCGCCACGCCAAAGGATTGTATATTGTCACCTGGAAAATAAAAATAGTAATTAACCTTAGGTCAGGGAGTATTAAGTCTTTTAGCCTGTCCGGCAAATAGACTTGAGTATACGGGTAAGCGACCCCGGCCCCCCGAGCTACTACTGTCTCTTCCTACTCCTTCCGAGATAGTAGTATCCTACATCCTTTAGTCCTTTTCCTAAATTCCATATTCCTTGTTTAATACACCTTTCCTACCTCATCATTTTTCCTTTCTTCTCCACTAAGCCGTGGGTACGTAATGAGGAAATTTAATCACTTTTCGTCGTCGTGGTTTGCTGACCAACACGTCTCGTTGCCTACGAGAGCAAAATGTGGGCTGCGCATAGCCATTTTACTAAATTAAATTTGATCGTAGCAGGTGGAAATAAGTGGTCTCTGTCACCCCAATGGGAAAGAAGCGTGACGGTATGTATGTAGTAATTAACCTCTAATTTCTTAAATTGGCTACAATTACATTGGGCATTGAGCAATTAAGGGAAAGTAGATAATACCTACTACCCACAGAGAAGGGGCATGAATATTAAAAAATATCAGTTTATAGACAGAGGTAAAGTTATTAGTGTATACTATCACCGTCCCGACATCAACCGTCGGGGCTGTGATAGGCCCTGCCAAACAGACATAACACCCGTCTGGTCGGAACATCTTCCTTTTTCTGATACTGTTAGAACTGGTGAAACACGGGCGCCGGCAGGATTACTTTCACCGGGCTACATCTGATCAATGCTCAAGAGATAAACGGTAGAGCATTGATACACAAAGTGCTCTATATATCGACCCCCAGGGGTCGACGATGACCTGCAAGGGGTCCACAACAACTGTCAAAAAACCATTTGAAGTTAACAAATTTACAAAAAGAATTTATATTAACTACGCTTTGGGGATCTACCCAAAAGTGAAAAACGTTACAATTGGTCCCACAAGACAAAAAAGTTTGAGGGCCTCTGGGGTAGATGATACGAGGAGTTGACCAAATTTGGACAAATACTTAAAAACCTAAGTTTTCATTCAGTGACTATAATAATAAAATTATTTTTTTAATCTTTTCCTGTACATTTACTTTCATGACAGTGCGATGCAAGTGCACCCTCTTTCATTCTGCTTCCGACGTCCATGCCCTGACGTGATCATCTACATAATCATCATCAATTTCATCCTCAGTCATCATTCTGCTATAGACACTCTGTTGAGTGTCTATAGCACAAACTCACCACAAACCGTTCGCTGTTCTCCGAGATGTGACAACTAGACTCGTTCAACCTACATGTATGGACTCCAAGTATCTGCGGATTTGTTTTACTGGACTGTGACATTTTGCTGGAACATAAATTTTTTTGGTGTATTTTATGGCCTGGTATCTGAGACTTAAAGATGAGTACCTGGTATCTGAAGCTTTAAGTCTCAGATACCAGGCCATAGAATACACAAAAAAATTACAAAATACACATATTTTAAGAAATACACAAAAAATCCAGTTTCGATTTAATAATTTGATTAAGTTATTTGATTTAATATTTGTCACTGTAATTATATTTTAATTTGCCAGTGTAATTATATTTTATTGATTCTTTGGAATTTTGACGTCAATTCGAAGTATATATAACTTTGAAAAAACACGGTCGCTTAATAATGTTAGTGTAAGTTTTATTTTAATGTTTCGGTATTGTTCGTGATTATTGGTAATTTATATACAAAGCAACGCTAAATTAACTATAAAATAATATATAATATTAAAATAAAACTTTAGGAAATGTCTTACTCGGACTGCCGCCAAAACTCCACTTCCGTTTTTTTTAAAGCATACGTTGAAGCCAAGGAGAGTTTAATGTAATACTTAGTACGTAGTCGTCTAAAATAAAAATTGGGTCTCAATCCTTCCACTTTGTACCGATTTTTCAAGTTGCGGCATTTCAAGAGAAATTAATTATCCAACCGTGATGCTTTTT